>JASAMV010005070.1:0-46785 GCA_030248065.1 Rhynchonema sp. JSB1_4
ATATTGTTCTCCTTGCTGAGCTAAGGAAGGACTTAGGTTGATTCCGGAACTTATTTCCGAAAAACGCATTATTTTTGCATGTAAATTTCTGCGCGTTTTCCGTAAATATTTTCAGAGGTCGGGAATTTGTATTGTATAATATCGTATTGTATTGAGTTTTGTATTTTTGTACGGTTACTTCTGGTTTCCGGATTCCGAATTTAGTTATTTAAGTTCGCCCTTAGCACAACAAAGAGGACAACATACTAAGGGTTTGGCTTCCATGGGCTTTGTTTTCATTTTTCCATAGAGCTGTTTTTTTTCAGAAAAACTCCGTCAGTGTCCAGAAAACACACAATTTGATGCGTGAAAGCAAAGGGCTTTGACCTTAGCCAAATGGCTGAGCCAGGACGTTTTCACTGACCAGTGCGCTTTTGTGTTACATTGCTATACTTCTTCACAACCAAGCCTTGTACCAGAAAAATGCTGGGTCGTACAATGTTTTATGGAAAACAGGTTTCATTACACGGATTTTCTTGGGACACAACGGGTCAAAATTCACTTCATTGACTTTATGCAGTATTTTGCTTCTTTTCACTTATATGACATGTGCCACTCAATTCCTGATGGCATTGTGCGTGGTTAAAGTGAACGAAGTTTCAAGAACAGATTGTAATCTTGAAAATGGACCTGTTGCATGAAATCCGGAGCGGGCGGTTTTTTCGGTAGTGCTATACAAAAAAAATCATATCTCTGCAATGAACTGCGCTGGCGCAGAAAGTCAAGACTGTTGATGCAGAATCACAAACTGCAACAAGTTAGCGTTGCTTTTAGTTGTAACAAGGGGTGGAATTTTCGAAACGGTGTAAAGGTCAGTTGGGCGTAAAGGTCGGCGTAAAGTTCGGTCGATAGCTCGGTCGGCGTAGCTCGGTGTAAACGTGAAACATTGCCTGTTATTAACGTGGAATGTTTCAAGTCTACACCGAGGTCTATCACACTGAGCTGTCGACCGAGCTTTCCACTGACCTTTACACCCAACTGACCTTTACACCGTTTCGAAAATATCACCCAAGGTCGCAAGTCAACTTTTCATTTAAGCAGTTGTTTTGTGTTGGGCGAGCCTGACACCCACGAAAGAGAGACATCAGCATACTGTATCTGTATGTCAACGCGAAGAAAGTTTGGGGGACACTGGTAGTTATTGGGCAGTCGTACAATTCTCATGCGATACAATACGGTGCTACGGGGCCATATACCCTACATACATTTATTAGCACATATCTCGACCCATTAACTGCCTCGTGGGGACAAAAGTACAGTAGTAGTCTAAAACTAAGTTCACACGAAAAACGTTACGAAAATCAGTCAAAACTGGTTCTGTCCACCCAGGCCGCTGCGTGTGGTCGTGTGGGCGAGTTTTGTGCCAATGTCATTAATGTGTTGCTTCCATTAAAAACTATTTTTTAAATTGTATTATACCGTAAACGCTGAAAGTAGGTCCACATAAGATGAGAGATTGCATGTTTTTGCTTTCAGTATACCGCCCGCCATCTCCCTCGCTACATTTTTACTTTTGACATCAGTTACCACCACTTCGCACTGGACGAACGTCAAAATGCGCTGCGTTGCTCTACTGCTGATGGTGGTTGGTGGCATGTTGGCCGCAAATGAAGCTCGAGGACACAAGAAAACTGAACATCAACGTTAGCTGACATTGTAAGGTCGATCCAGATTTGAGGCCCGATTCAAACTTGGTCTACGTATTGGTCTCGCTTATGTTTGAATTCCTAAACCAACGATCCATCCATCCACCGCACGTTTAGCGAATCAAGGAGCACTCAGGGTTGGGCGAAAAGCTTTTTTAGAAGTCAGTTTTTAGAAAATAACGTTTTTTTTCAAAAAAGGCCCATATGCACAAAACATGCTCCAAAAAGCTTGAAAAGGTGCGTTTTAGGGCGCCGTTAGTCATAGTGGAAAATGGAAATGGAAATGCAAAAAATAATCTATGTCCAAGTTTTCCATTTCCATTTCCAGTATGACTAAGGGCATATTGGAAAATGGAAAATGGAAATGAAACTGCAGCAGTCATGTTTTGACATGTGACAAAAACATTTTCTGTTCCACCCAATTCTCAGCAGCTGATTGGTCAGATTTCAAACAGAAAATGTTTTGTTTCATTTCCATTTTCCATTTTCCAGTATGCCCTTAGTCATAATGGAAATGGAAATGGAAAACTTGGACATAGAATATTTTTTGCATTTCCATTTCCATTTTCCACTATGACTAAGGGCGCCCTTAGGAAGAAAGAATGGCTAAACAGAGTAATGTTGTGTGTCATAAGGCAAAATATGCGTATCAACCCTTTTATAGCAAGTTGCAAGCATTCCGATTTGGTCCACATCATGCGACCAAATTCGGCAGGGAGTCGACCATGGCAGCCAAATTCCGTATGTCGACTTGTATCGACAAAGTAAAAATTGGTCAAAAATTTTCTTGACACATATTGGACAAAAAACTTGATTTTCTTCGAACATAACAGGTACCTTATCTGCGCAATCTACGAAAATCAAGGAAATTCAGGATTAAAAAACGAAGAACGAGCAAGTGGTTTTTTTGCCCAACCCTGGCGGCAGGCTCCAATCTCTCCGATTAGGAGGTCAGACTGGGTGGCCAGGTAGACTATAGAAGGCAGTGAAGAAATTTTTCACACCACGCACGTGTACGGTATTGACAACTAATATAAACCACAGGTCATGGGCGTCACCACAACGGAATGAGTCGTGCACAGGCGTGCGAACAGGTGATCTGTCGTGGTCACCATTCATACAAACTCGATCTCAAATATTGCAAGTGTTTGAATCGTGAGGAGGCGTCATGCGATAGCGCCTGTGGCATGCAAGGCCACTTTGAATGGGAGTTGCGGCACGGTGAATGCATGTGCGGTGATTGGGACTACCGTAATCCACAGATTCAGAATTAGGATTCTTTGTTGGCTGTTTGTTACATGGTTGACACCATTTGGAACATTGGTGATAATGTTACATTATTGACATGTATTTAGTCTAGCACGAATCGTATTCACGTGATCCCTGAACTTGAACTTGAACTTTGATCCTCAATCTGGACCTTTGTCAGTGTACTCCGAATATTCTTTGTTTGCACTGTAGCATGAGTATGAGCCATTTCCGCGTCAGTGAGCGTTATTTGCTCTCTTCTGGTATCACCATATTCAGTGGTTTTTAAAAAAAAATTTTTTTATTAAAAAAAATTTTTTTTAAAAAAAATCGTTCCAAAAGTTAAAAAAATTTTTTTTTATTATTTCAAAATTCTAAAATTTCTCGATTTTTTTGCTCTAAAAGTGCTATTTTTTGCATAAAAATTGCTACTGTTGACATCACCTAACCCTACCATGGGTGTATTGGGTTGCCATAATCGTTGTTTTGTGGCATCTGGACATAGTGCACACACTCACTGGGTCTCTCATATGACTACACACGTACATGTGACTGAGTGGGCATTTATTTATCCATGCCCCAGACCCGAAAGGAGTGATTCTATTTTGTATTCACTCTTAATTTCACACTATGTGCAGCCTATTTGCATTGGTCGTGTACCTAGACGTCATAATTTCACCCAAAACTCCCATCCCGAATATCAGAAAGCCATACCATCACACCCGCACCACCTGGGGAAGGGTACGGGTGTGTACCTGACTATGGTTGGTACTTATCGACCATTGGATAGCATGGTTTTCGTGTCACCTGTGCTTTATATGCACTTAGAACACATTATGTAACAAAAATACCCCTATTTTGTACTTGAGCACTCATTTTTTATCGTGTTGGGCAAATTTTGGCTGGAATAAAAAAAAATTTTTTAATTAAAAAATTTTTTTTTGAAAATGGGGTTCGAATAAAAAAATTTTTTTATTGACCACTGACCATATTCAATCTCCATTAATAAACAATCCCTACCTTCCTGGATGTCTGTATCAAGTTGGCAGTGGTGTCCAAGCCCAATCCCGCCTGCACCCCATTTCCATCCGTGTTCTCTTGCATGAACTGAATGTTGACTGGCTGAATGCCGAAAGGCATCGGCAGGTAGATACCGTTCGTTCGACCGCGTTTGTCCTACGAGACACACAATAAGGACACGCGATGTCAAATAAAAATTTAAAATATAAAATGTACAATAGTTTTCTCAAATCGAGTTTAAAATTGAACAACTGATGGCAGATAGGTCACCAGGCTGCTGTTCTGCATTGATTCAGACCAAACATTAGGCGCCAGAACAATGTTATCTACCGAATACATCTAGAACTGAGACAGCACGAAATACCCGTTGCGAACATAATGAGGACTCCGTCCTCTTGACACAAATGTTGAAACATGTAAAATAATGTTTTGCATTGACGTTAGCACTTAGCATACCTTTCTGTGATGCCGTCCGCCCAAGAAGTTCGTAATGAACGACAGCGGGTTGTTCCAGTCAGGCAGATCGATTTCACTATCAACCTGATATAATATTGGATGATTCTTGCATATTTGTTTTCATGACGATTACATTTTTGTGACTTCTAAGCGTCTACTGTATTTCTAAATGAGTCGCGCGGCATATATTTTTTTTGATTGCCCCGTTTCGACCTTTGCTCTCGCAGACAAAGGGTGTCGCAAACGCTAATGAACCATACATGCGGCCACGTGGTCCCAAAACACACAACGCTTGAAACATTTGCAAACACCGCTGCTATATGTAGGCGAATGGCAGATCTTTCGGACACAGGCAGAAAAACAATGTTCCCTTACCGCCTGCGGTGACAAACTGCTGTTATATGTAATGGCTACAATATACACCCAATTTCTCGAAAGCGCTACAGCCAAAGGGGGCGGTTGCGCTGCAGTGTATTTCATACGTCTTACGCTCTCCACCTCGGTGCGTAAATTCCCTTTTACTCCCAAAACACGCGAGCGTTAGAAAACGCTGCCGTTCGCGTAAGCACGCAACGAATTGAGGTCAGCCGGCTGGAAGTTTTCATCATCGTGTTTGGGGGCGCAGCTTTCGAGAATTTGGAGCATGGAGAACCGAATCTTGGAAGAGACCACAAAACAGCTTTATAACAACAAATAACGACCGAATCAACAGACCAACCTCTGACTCCGTGTCCGTCAATGTATAGAAGCCTTTCGGCACTTGGATCGCATGTCCTGGAAAAGGCAAAAGAGTGTCAACCTAAAAAATTATAGGCAACGTTTTCTAAAATCAAGCCAGAGAGGGACTCCACTTCATAACACACACTCTCTCTCTCTTTGGAATGGGTCCCTTATTGTAATAAAGAGGTGATTTCAAGTTGAAAAAATTTTCGTTGCAGCTGACCTGTGTCCCCGATGGGAATGTGCGCGAATGCTTCTTGAGGCGGTGGCAGGTCACGATGTGGTCTGCCCACCACCAGCCCACCATCATTACCGGCTCCCGCATCTCCTAGTGGCTGAAAATGGCAGTATTATTTGTTGTCGTTTAGAAAAACAAATTCTGTAGATAGAGTTGATTCTGCATCGCAAATGGTATCGGCGCAAAATTTGCTTGTAAACTTAAGGAGGAGAGCGCGTATATGCTAGACCAACATGTACAATAATAAAATTGCCAGCTGCGTGTTATCGTGATTCTACAAAGGTTTCAACGTTTGATATAGTCCACTGCGTGCTTTTTCTTGCCTGAAACAGGAGTGGTTCAACCGCCGATTGATAAAAGCCGGGCAGTTGGCTGGCACTCGTGAAACAATGTGCACCTGAAATAACACATCGTTAAATGCAGACAGTGAAAACAAGAAATAAGCATTTCTGACACAAATTGGTGCTAACTTGTGATCAGGTGAAAAACGCCAAATACGATATCAGCCCGACTGTGTATGGTCATGTTTAATATAGCAGTTATTTTCAGAAAATATTGTTCAACGTGCCGATTTGGTAATACAGGTGTACAAAAATTTGGGCTCAAAACTATACAATATGTGCGTTGATTTTTCGACAATATCTTGCCATTTTTATGCAATAGGAACAAAAATCGTCATGTGACATAGTTTGTGGCGTTATTTTATTTAAAACGTGCAGTTTACATTGTAGTAAGATCCCATCTTAATATTATTGACCCACGACCCGAATTAAAATGCCAGTGTGTGCATGGATGCCATTTTGTCAAATAAAAGAGCGAATATCGAGTGTTCTTGTGTGTTGGTGTGTGAGCATCAGCAATGGGGCTTGAACGGGACTGAGCAATGGTGATCGAGATTCAAGACTTGTTTTTGAACTCTCGGGTACATAAAAGTAGAAAAGACACTGTTTCTGAAACAACAACCATTTTAACTTTCTCACAGATTCTTCACCGACCCCTGGGCTGCTCGGGGTGATCCAGTCAGACCCCCCAACTACAGTCTGTGGACAGACATTAATATAGAAAGACACAGACCTCCCAACATTCTCCCCTGGTATGATTTGCATTCATATTTTGAGACTTGTCCTTTGTTTGATTAGATTAGATGCATTGTATTGATATGATCCCGTTTATCATCAAACTTTGATCTCAACTTCAAACATGAGTGAACACACACAAAACACGGAACTGCATGACTTGCGTATCATATGCAAAACTGTATTTGAACAATATGTTGTTGTAAATATCAGCGAAATTGATCGTTATTCTCTTATCAATGCGATTAATCTGGTGCTGTTACTGAAATTACCACACGAAGTTTTGTCAAGAATGTTTGTGAATATCTGCGGAATTCATAACTGTTTCGCTACCTTTCAGTCAAACAGAGCCCATTTATGTGTGCATTTAAATCCAATAAAAGTTATGTTTCATATTCGGTAATACTAAATCTTCGAATGGACAAAGCGCGCTTAATGGTTGACTTGACAGAATGTTCGAAAATCTTCATGTTATCGTTCAAGAAAGCGCAATTTCCCGACATTTGTTATTGAGGCCTTGTAATTGATTTTGTATCAATTTGTAACAAAAATTGTTCAAAATTATCGCGTGCGCACCCAGAAATTAAACAGCGCACGAGAGAAGGGAATGCGCTTTGCAAGCCAATAGGAGGCTGTTGTTGTGTGTGTGATATTTGAAGGTCATGTTTGCGGGCGTATGAGCAAGAAATCCCCGCGGATACTACGCCCGCTCGGGGACAAACCTGGAGCCGAAAAAGGAATGTTTTGGGTTTTCTGACCACGAGAAATGTGTTTGGGCAAACATGGTGATGTTTGCTTGAGATAACATTAAATGGACATCAACGTAAATTAATTTAGCCACCAATTTAAAAGCAGTAAGATCCAGATAACCAAATGGCAATCCCGAGCGTCACCAGTACCCACCAATCTCATGCGCACAACAAGGGCGCGTGCGACGTCTTAGATCTAATTTCTTGGGTTGCACATTCTATACCTGGATTGTAACTTGATAACGTAAGGAACAACACACTTTGGTACCCAGAAAACGTTGCCATAACACTTTACCACATATAAATCGATGGGATCAGGTCATGCTCGCACGCGGGCTAGAGAGAGATCTTTGTTGGTAGAGCGATCTCTTTGGCAGTTCAAAGTGAATTTAGCATGCATGCACCCAGGTATATTACGACAAACAAGACTAACGAAATTACATATACGTGTTGGCATTTGTGTACCATGGATAATTGCGGACTTAGGTCGATGTAAAGACAGGTATGCTCCACTAGCAGTGCGTATTGGCACCATATTTACACCAATTTGCACGCTCTGCGCCTTTGTGACAAGTCTTATTTTATCTGCGCGGGCTGGGGTAAAAGGCGCAGCACACCAGATCTGGGTGAACATTCCGCGCTTCACAGTTCCGTTTTTTGCACCACAGATTTTTCTGTTCTGTGCAAATATTTAGCGGTCACGGGGCTTCCACAAGTGCACTGCGTACGGTATATTGTATACCTGTCTATGGTGACCCTCGTCCCATATTCTGGGGCATTCACTATTAGTAAGGTTCTTTTGTATTAGCTTTAGTTAATGGATCCGGCAAGCATTGTACAGGTGTACATTGAGTCAAGCGCTCACTAAATGGTCCCTAACATCTACATGTCGTGTTCATCTGCAACGTTTTTGGTGTGACCATAAACCGGAACTGTTGCCTTCAACCCACATGGAAATGGAAGGCCCGTCAGTTTTTCAGATCACCTAGAGTCAACACATGTGTGATGTGATGACAGTTCACTCTGAACCACACTTTTTTTCGGTCCCTGTAGATTGTCGTTATTCTCATGTTTTGTTTATTTCTGATTTCGATTGAGTTGTGTTGCGATTATGCATGATGCCCGCGCAAAAATTACCGGCAACTTATGGCCCAATGTTTTTTTTCGACGAGGGTTCATTCAACGCCTTCACAATTACACGAACGCTGTTTATCTTTGATCTACTCCCTTTTGTTGTTCGTTTTTCTTTTTCATACTGTATATAAATATTCATTAGATTCAATTCAATTTTGTAAATTTGTTTCGATGCATTGATTCACAAATTAAGGCCAGAAAAAGTCATCCCTAACGTTTTGACGTTTGTTTTTCCGGATTTTAAAAGAATTTATCAGTTTTTGTGCTGAAAATTGTTGATCATTTTGATTGTTGTTCAATGAAACAAGAAAACGAAAATGATTTGTTCGGTTTTATTCATTTTAGAATCATGTATGTTCCACACGCATTTGAGAAGCCCGCTCACATATAACTTTCGACGTACAGTATATCACACCTCACGGCATAAAGTCACTATTCCAATTCCAGATGACGGTTTGCACTTTCGCTTCATATAAGTTTGCACATGCCAGGCAAGTTCTATAATATAACATTCAAAATTAGCCATTTTAATAAGTCACAATATATTCCTACATATGTATAAAATGTCGAAGGTAATTTTGATTATGCGATGACTTCACTACCTGATTGATTCAGACTTTCTGATATTGCTGTTGGAGCGGTTATGGATTTTTCGATAATAACCCAAAATGTTAATCTTGGGTTCAAATAATGTTTATCTGATAACACGATCCGCAATCAACAAGTGCGTCTAAAGGTACCCACAACTGCACATGTATGCACTTCAACACACCGGTGATTCTGTGCGGTGCAAAACGGCAAGGTCAAACGCACAAGCGACACGCGAATGCAGTCCACCATACATGGCTGATTTGTTGGGTACCAGAGACGATTCAAAAATCGTTTTTTCTCGATTCATCGATATGTTGCATTTTTGAAGTTTCACTGCTTGAATATGCAGTTTTCGCTACACCGACTGAGCCAGTTTCTGATGTTGTGTTCAAACGAGACAGCAAATCATTCGATAATTCGGCAAAAAATTGAAAATGGACCCAATATTTTATAGATCGCATTTTGCCACACATGTCCGCTATGTATGTAGCTCAACATGGGTGGGTACTTAGTTCCTTTCGTTCGTCATGTATAGTTTAACCCCTAAGTCAACGCGTGTGCACTTTATGTTTGTCCTTTATACATTTCTTAACAACGCGCTGCACACAAGCAGACACTTTACAATTATTTACACGGAGTTTTTTGATTTGTTCTTGCTCATCATTTTTTCACTTCACGTTAGACCAGACGCAAGTGATTGCGCCATCCATTATGGTTTAAATACCATGGGACTCTTGTACCGCACAACCATGGTCTTCATCACAATGTGTACCCAAAATTTAGTACGCGATTAATGTCAATAAGATCTACATATATTACTCCCCGGATGTTGAGACACTGCTGCGTCCCAAGATTAATATCACTAAAAAGGAGATTTTTCACGTGTCCATCCATGATACAACGCGATCTAGCCCATTATAGTGCAAGCTGTTTCCTCTTTGATATTAAATGAAATTATTTTTGAGAGAATAATGCTCTGCTTTCTATTATAAAATTGGTTCTGTGGTTGTTTATGAGATCAAAGAGCCTGTTCTTTTATGAGGCCGTTCCGTATTGTTTGTGATTGTCTTTGTTCCATGGTTCTAGTCCAGAGACCGGGATCAAAAAGTTTTTGGTTTTTCGTTTTATAAGCATATTTTGAACTAAAATTCTTCATTCAAGATTTCTCGTGTTGCACAAAACGGGCGCCTACGCAACATCAAGCGGTGAAAACCTACCCATTTGACCACTTTTCATTTCCACATTACGCGTGCTTGGTCTTGCTTCATTTCTCATGCAAATCTTTTCAAATATCAGATGAATAATAATGAGATGTCAGAAAAACCACCTGGGTAACGTATTTCCTTTGGTTTGGGAACGCTGTTACTGCGAGTTTTTCTTCTGTCTTTTCTATGGTTTTTCTCCCCCAGAATAGAACGCATAGCTGGGTGTTATGTAATTGGAAATTCATTCATACCGGAGTTTTCCACTTAAAGCCCTCCCCGAATAGAGCCCTCGGGGGCTCTAAGTGGAAAATTTTCCACTTAAAGCCCCCGGGGGCTCTAATTGGATTTATTTTTTTACGGACCATTGATTTTACATCGTACAGTAAACTTGCCAAAATAGTTCAAACTAGTGTAAGAATGACCAAAATACCGCACTTATCTGTTGTTTTTACCAACGTTTTGCCACGTTTAGATGAAGATCCTCACAATCAGGTTGAAATATGGTATCAGAATGTCAAAATGCTGGCCTAAAGTGTCCCTACTGACAACGATGAAAACACCCAGTTTTCCGCTTAAAGCCCCCGAGGGCTGTAAGTGGAAACGTTTCCACTTAAAGCCCCCGGGGGCTCTATTTGGATTTTTTCTTTCTGGTCGGAGGGTCCATTTTCCACCAATTTCCGCATAGAGCCCCCGGGGCTTTAAGTGGAAAACTCCGGTAATGCACCTGTGTTTTACACCACCGTCATTAATAAAGATGTTTTGACGTCAATTGTGGCTGCAGAAGTTTAGCAGTGCTGATTTGCTTCAGCTCGCTGACCCCTTTGACTTAATGAAGCTCATCCACAAAGAAGAAACACGAAACGGCACATGCCCTTCCACAGATACCAACACAAACAAACTGAAAAAAAAAACTGTGCTGGATCCCTCGGACCCAGGGTCCCATGTGTATCCATTGTGAATTATCAAAAAAATATATCTGTCTGAACGCAGCCGTTTTTCTGGTTGTAAACACACCCTGAGGAGACAAGGCTCGCATACGAATAGGTTGCATGCACAGCACAAAATCATCGCAAAAAAGACACCCTATTTTCGGGGATAACCACGAACCCCGCATGCATACCCGCGCATATACTGCATAACATAACAGCTCGCAAGGGACAGTGTACATGATTCCCTTTTTCTGCATTTGTGCAAGACAGAAAACTGCTTTGTTCTTGTTTGGGAGTGAGGTATGTTTACGCATGTGCTCAGAATCAAAGGAGTGCAGGGCGTGCATTCAGTTACTGCTGGTGTACAAAGTAAAATGATCAACAGTCTGCCTGGTTATGTTTCTCTGTTGTGAAAGTATTATCTGTTTTTCGCATGAGAGACTCTGTTTCCACATTTTTTCAGTATTCCACACGTTCGTTTTCCTTCAGCATTCGCATTATTGGTATTTGCACACCCATCTTTCGCTGATGGAATATTACTACTCCGCCAAAATATTATCCCAAAATCCGTTGCATACATTCTATGATATCGCAAATCATTTGGCTGAGGGTTTTCGTTGTCATCGCAAGCATTGCTGTTGTTGTATTTTAGTTTGTTTATTTTTCACGCGCCGCCCGCCCAGTTCAAAAGACACACGTGCAATGTGGAGGTTGTTCGTTTTCTGGTGCGGTGTATTGTATAATGACTGTAAGACCTAATAATGGTTTAATGGGTACCCAGAAATAAAAAAGCTCCCTGAACCGTGCATAGATAAACCGAGTACCCAAGATTCAACTGCATTTTTCTGTACCGTTGTGGTCAGTCCAGCCAGCGTGCTACATATCATTTTATTATTTTGAATACTTTTTTGTCAGAATTTATGATTCCTCAGATCATTGTTGAAAGTTTTTACTACATATTTTTTGCGCGAAAATATATTCGTGGTTGTTAAGAATTAGCAATATAAATCATCAATTCTCATTTTCAAGTTTCGTTCCACTGCTGTGCAATCACAGCGTTCGACAGGTTTTTAGACATGAACAGAATTTGTTCAAAATGCTGCGCTTGCACGCTGTCTTCTTCCATTTCGTGGTTGGTTCATTGCTTCAAAATCTACCATTTTTCAGTCTGTCCAACAAAAATAGGACAATTAACCGAAACGAAATACAACAAAATGGGCAACAAACCATCGACTGCCAATTCCGTAATTTTGACCGAAGGACGAAGGCTAGACCCGTACCACGGCGCACCACCGCTTTACGACGGGCATAAATTTGGTGGTGTGTGTTTGTGTTTGCTGTTTTTTTTGGAAAATCTTGAGAAGAAACTGTTTTTTTTCAAAAAATGTGTAAATCAACCATTTTCAGCTGCGGCCAATCTTCCGAACGGTAATGCGACGACGGAGGCGGCTTTCAATCAAGCCATGACCAACATGCATATGATGAAGGTTTGTCGCATTTCGTGTCGTGGTTGTTTTTAATTGTGCACACATGGGATTCGAAGAGGTTTTCGGACTGAACTCGAATTCTACAAGTCCAATTAGGTGTATTTTCAATACATTACAGGCCGAAACTCGCAGTCAACTTGGAATACCGGATGGTGTACACAAACGACCGGGCACTGGTGACTCTGGGTAAGTGGCGCACGGTTAACCGTATGGATAACAACGACATTTACATGTTAATCGATCTCTTGTTGTAACGGTCACCACATGTATTTGTGTATACAAAGCATGGCTACGTGTGAAATGAAACGTTCTGAGTGATGTCATGTGCTTCATGCAACTCTTTGAGCAATTTCACATTACTTAACATGTTACCAATCCCGTTACTGACTGAATAGACCAATCATGGACAACATTTCAGCTACATGACGGGCCTCGACTCCGACTCGAAGACTCGGGCCCGACTGCGTGGTTCGCGATTGTCGCTGAACGAGAAAATGTTTGACGGGTTCACTAACGGGCCGGACCCGGGCCTGGGCGGCGGACCACATCCGAACTTCTTCCCGATGGGTCCGATGCCGATGCCGCCGCCGTACTTTCAGGTTACAGACTGATGTTACAAAAATTACAGCTACATACAGCAGATTACACAATGTTACAAGTTACAGAGTCACACGTACAGTTTCATATGCGGATGATATAAACTGCATCCTTTTTTGCATGTGTGACGTACGCTTTTTCCGTGCAGCTACATATGTTTGTAAGAGTCATGTAAATTTCAGGGTGGTCCACCTCCCGGCCTTGGAATGCCCCCTCCACCCATGTTGCCTCCCCTGGAGGTCCTGATGGGTCCTCCGCCTCCCAACGTGGATCCGAAAAAGTGGAAGAAAATGCAGAAGAAGCACAAGTACGTTTATGTAACATGCTGCGATCGCAGTGTATACTGTAATTGTAATCTAATGTAAGCGATCGATTATTGTAACTTTGCGCATATATTTCACTTAATCGAAATGTTTCAGGAAAATGCTGAAGAAGGGTTCCCTACCGAAAGAATTGTTTCCGATGATGCCCCCACCGCATCTGATGCCGCCACCAGGAATGTTCCCACCCGGTTAGTGGGTGTGTGGTTGCCAAATTTGTAAACCAGTTGTTTATAACACGGTCATAATTACAAAATGTGTTTTTTCTATAAATCTTTGCACTTTTCGAATCCAGGTATATTTACATTTTACTCAGGTCCGCCACCACCCTTCATGGGAGGCCGATTCCGCAGCATGGACAACCTGGCTGATCCCGGAGGTTGGTCACCACCAGAGGCAGATAGATTACTGTGCAGTATGCCTGTTTATGGGATCATCGTGCACTCGCACTGCGGTGCTCCAGTGCACTGTTCACCTTTGCGAACAAGGAGAAAACGTAAATGACGACAGCAAAATATACATTCCTGTGAAATTGGCGTTGTTCACAGTCTTTTATTGGTACTGGTGAATCTTCAAAAAAGCAATGGTTCATTTCAGGCCTTTACGCGCCGATGGGTCCAATGCCACCGATGGGACCCTCAATGACCACTCCACGTCGATTCAATTCACACATGGATCTGGGCTTTGGGCAGGGGCCGAATGGCATGGCTGAGTTTGTGAAGGAAGACCATAATAAAGGTGAGCTGTATGCGACATCGAACTACAGGCACAACGCACCAACACTCAAGTTCGAATGAGTGGTTTGCTTCGTAGAGCAGTCGCCCGGTTAGCGAAAGGACCTGGGTTCGAGTCCCAGTTGGAGCAAGCAATTTTTTGTTCATCTAGGATTGTGGTTTGTACTTGCGTTCCCGTTTTCACTCAAGTTCAAGCTCGGTCCTGCGTTTTTCATGTCCGGCTGAGTCAGGACCAGACTTAGTGCCTGAAAAGGTCGCAGAATAAAGGACGTTAGGCATGAAACAATTGAAAAGGCGAATTTTCCGCATAACACAGATTAACACATATTGCGGGTTTAGAACTCAAAGTATATATACTGCGCGTGTGTGTGTATCACGAGTACATACCAAAAGTTGGTCACGTTGGCCCCAAAAATGTATAGGTCTTTGGCAGCATAGGCCCAAGTTTACCCCCATAAAAGCCTAAGACCCCTTCACAGGCACAATGCTATCCGAACGAACATCGTCGTCGGGCAAGGGCAGTCGTCTGAGTCGTCGCAGTCGCAGCGACATGCAGCCGACCCATTTTGAGGAGGAACGAATGACGAACGGCAGCTCGCTGCAGACGCCCATTATCGAAACTGTCAAGTCGATCGGACAGGTGGCCAGACACGCCGGTGACCCGACCATTTATGAAACGCTCAAACAACGACAGGTCGGTCAGATGGGGACACTGATATGCATGTGGACTCATATGCATATGCATTGCCGACGCAGGGCTTATAGTAATGTCGTCGAATCACGTATCATTTTCGCGCTCGTTTGGGGCGCATGTGTTATTGCTTGTTCGACGACTTCATTTGACGACAAAACTATTAGCCCAACGCACAGGGGTTGTACATATGTGTTTGGTTTGGTGTTGATGTTTGGCCAAATCCATTGGTCATCTCATTCTTTGGCAGTGAAAAATATCAGTGCACACTATTTCCATAAACACCCTTCGTGTGCGAAAGACAGCTTGTCGTTGCGATGGAAAGAGCAAGAAAGCAGAATTTCCACTTTTTTCGTCATGTTTAAAAGGTTTAAAATACATATGACGAGGTTCCAAGTCGCTCGTAACAATTTTGGCAAGAAAAAAATTCAGAAAAAACAAAATCGTGTTTGAAAACCTTCAGGCCGCTCATCAACACTCGACCACCGTCGTTGCGCGTGCCGAGGTTAGTATGCGTTGGTTTAAAAAAGTAGGCTTATGCTACTGTTGTCTATGGGTGGAATTTTCGAAACGGTGTAAAGGTCAGTTGGGCGTAAAGGTCTGTGTAAAGTTCGGTCGAAAGCTCGGTCGGCGTAGCTCGGTGTAAACGTGAAACATTGCCTGTTATTAACGTGGAATGTTTCAAGTTTACACCGAGGTCTATCGCACTGAGCTGTCGACCGAGCTTTCCACCGACCTTTACACCCAACTGACATTTACACCGTATCGAAAATATCACCCTATGTGTTTCAAGCAACCCCAGCTGGCTGGGTTTCCTGCCACGCAACACACGAGCTATATAAATGCGTGCAAACCATAGCGCGACGACTGCAGCCATAAGTGAGCGTGTGAATAAGTGTCGCTACCGCAACAAATGCGCTCTGACGACAAAAGATATCCAACTGGAATTGCACGAAACACAAGCAGCAGTTGCGTCGACAGCGTTTGCATTAGCCCATAGAAATACAATTCACCAAGACCCGTGAGTGGACTTGTCAGTCTCTTAATTGAGCCAGTTTACTTCAGGTCAGTGCCGACGGGCATGTGCCACTGCATGTTGATGACAAACCCGTGTACGTGTCACCCGAGGCCAGAACGATCATGGAGAGAAACGCGAAAATATTCGGCCAAAAGGAGGAACAAATTGAGGAGGTCAATATGAACATGAGTGCTGAGGTTGGACTTTTTGAATTATTTGAATGACGGCGAAATTATTTTTTTATAATTATTGCATCTTTAAAGGTCGAACAGAGTCCGGTGAAAGAACAACAACATCTGCCCCCGAAAGCACAACCGAAGTCACCCGAACCCGATACAGCTGAAATGTCTGAATTCGCCAAGAGGAAAGAGGAGGAAGAACAAGTATAGCGATTGATAGATTGATTTATGGATTATTAATGGTTTATTTGATTTCTAAATTCAAAGATGATACGCGCGTCAAAAGAAATCGAAGATGAGCTAATCAAACGAGTGCTCAAACCATCGGTACCGTATGAACACCCCGACAGACCACAGGAATTCGAACCACTCGATGCCTGGAATCATATTGATGTGGCGGAAAAAGTTGGCATTTTAAAAAAATTTCATCAATTTAAAAGTTTCTTCCATCAACAATATTTTTGATCGAAACTTTATCCCCCAGGTCAAACAACATCAACCGCAACGCGACTGTGACAGCACCGACGAGGTCACCGAAGAAATACACGTACAGGTAAGACTTATTGAGAAACACCTTGCGCAATCAGGGTGACTTGCCTGAACATCAAGGGAACGATTGCAGGTTCGAGCCACGTACTCGGGCCGAGCTGGAGAAGACGAAGCGTCGCCTTCCGAGCCGCTCTACTCGGGTTTCGAGGAGAAACTGCCAGATTTCAAGAAACGCTTAATCGAGACTGGAACGTTTGAATTGCCGCCGTCGGCGTCGACTGCAAATAATGGTTGGGTGTTGGTTGAATTTGTATGTTTAACACCCCAACAACGTCCTTTGGAGAGCTTTTTTTACAAGTGCCTGCACCCATGAAACGTGTTATTTCAGAGTGTGAGCATGCTCAGGGCGAACTTAGGTTGAACACGGAAACCGGAACACGGAAATAATTTACATACAAACCAATTTCGTGGATTTCCGTGCACGGAAATATTTCCGGTTTCCGTGTTCCGTGTTTTTTTTTGTTTTCACGGAACACGGAAATATTTCCGTGTAAATAGTTGTTGCTGTTTGCGTCAACACGCGGGCTTTTGACGTCAGCACGCTGGCTTTTGACGTCAGCACGCTGGCTTTTGTCATCATCACCGCAAAAGCATTGGCGTGCCTAAATCATTGCCGTGTTCCGTGGCACGGAAATATTTCCGTGTTCCGTGATTCTCCAAAACATTCACGGAACACGGAATACGTAAATATTTCCCAGTTCCGGTTTCCGTGTTCAACCTAAGTCCACCCTTACAACGAAATCTCCGAAATACTGAATCATAGAGCTCAGGGCATATGCCAGTTTTGAAGCAACATCGGAGATCCCACAGAAAGTGAGAGTGTCTTCACACACATCATTCACTAAACACTGTTCGGCTGAGCATTGCTTTGCCAAATATCTATAAACATCATGATTTATTTGGTTTTGAACCAGCTGCATGACTTCCCCCAACGCGGTAATGGTGACTCGATTAAACCCACGAAAACATTCAGGTGCTGACCCTTATTTTGAAGAACACTGTATTTCGTCAATTTGGCAAAAACCATTTTTTTGTTCAGCTCCATCTCAAAACCAGACAACGGCGAACAAACCCTCATCTCCAACTTCAAACGGAGTCAATAATCATCATCAACAACAACAACAACAACAACAACAACAACAGCCAAACATGCAGAACAACGGAGCGATCAAAGCGGGCGACATGAGTGAGATCGACTTCAGCTGGGTGCACGATTTGGAGTCGCGAATCAAATCAAAGGATATGAATATCGCGAGGTTCGGTGTTGCTGGTCATGTTTCATGTTTACCAAGTTAAACTAAGCATCAAGAAGGGTTCCTTTTGTGCAACTTAACTATAAATTGTTGAATTTGCACGATAGGATTGGACTGATCAAAAAGTTTCAACTATCGCGTCAGAATGCTGACCACTAGGTATGTAGTTGTGAGATCAAAACAATTGTACCAACATCTCATCGATAGCCTGATGCGATGTTTCGGATGTTTCATTATGGATATTACAGTAGTCCGATTATCGATCGATCCTCAACCAATCAGCGTGCAGCAGGCGTGCGCGAATTGCCCGTTGATGTTCCGGTGCACATGCGCAATGGCAGCATCGAACAGGTCAGTGCTCGAAATCCGCCGGCGCCGGGCTTTGCTTTTCGCGCAATCCGCCGTTTTCGAAACTTGGCACTGTGCCATCGATGACTTTTTTCGGTGGATGCAGACGGTGTTGGGATCCTGTCCATCAATAATTATTCTTGTGTTAGCCGTGTTTCGTGATGATTGAGGTGCGATGCCGATGCGCAATAATTTTTGACTGGGGTGAAAGTTTACTACATGCCCCACTCCTGATCAACTATACATACATTTCACGCGCTGGTCGAAACTGATACGGCAGCCCAGCCAAGACACGCGGCCTGGATTGATTGACAAACTATGCACATACTGTGCATAAGCTCGCGTTCCGCCAAAAGGTTGAGCCGATGTGCTCCCCCCGTTACGGGGTAACATCCCGTAAAGCAGTGGATATTTTGAAAACTATGTATGTGTTTCAGTATCAAATTTGGCCTTAAACCTCCTTGACCTTGACCATTCAGGGCCCACTATCCAGCAGCACTCCACGACAACAGCGCGATTTCAACGAGGTCATGCCTGCACGCTACTTTGGCATGCACGATTCGATGGCTTTGCGAGAGCCGATGACGCACCGGTCACTGTCAAATGTGACCTATGGCACACACATCATGGACGAGCGGCTGGTCGAACAGGATATGGCACCTCAGGTGCGCATGTGTTTGTTCATCTGTCAATTTATAACATGCCAAATATGGCAAAATGTGTCAACTTGTTTTGGCAAAATATGGTTTAATTTGCAAAATCAAACCTTATGCCTCATTACTGTGTCCGCATCAAGAAAGCAGTACTGTGGCTGCTGTTGTCAAGCACGATCTCGCGCTTTGTTGTGAACTGCACAAATGCTACTGTAAATTCTCCCTCGCAACTACTCTATATATAATATAGTTGACAACCTTCGCGCTTTGTGAAATGTCGTTCTTTATCATTGTTTGAAAATACTGCATCAGTTCTGCCGGCCTCTGTTGGTCGTTAAGACTGTCTAGCTAGCCGATGTTTCACAGGCCCCTCAACCGTACGAAATCACGACACAATTGGCCAGACCCGAAATGGTGGCAGCGCCTGTGGCCAGCGGTGGAGTGCGCGCAAAAGCAGCGATGTTCGAGAAATGTGCTCAGCAGATGACTGGAGATGAGGTCAGTCGAAACAGATTTATGTCTGGCTATTGAAAATAGTCATCGAAATTGGTCTGGGTTTGACTTTGATTTGCCATATCTAAACATTCCGTTCATTTACGCATATATCAATGTGAAGCAGAACACCGGTTGTGTACCGACCGTTTTCAAGTCCCATGCGTTTAACTGGTCTGGACGCGCATAACCACCTGTGCTTTTAGTTTCACGGGTACTCTACAGGTGCTAGGTGTAAAGTGTTTTAATGTCAAAGCTAGGCCGACCTCAAATTAGGCTGATCCCTTGCCATGTACTATGTCAGATCCTGTTGCATTACATACAGTACATATACATGTGTGTATGTATATGTAATGTAGCACCGCCAAAGTACTGAGGCAGAGCCCACATGGAGAGAAGGGCCCATCGGCTCTCTCCAGACAGGCCCAGATTTATTTGATCTGTCGTAACACGTTGTGTTGTGAAACATCACCAACCCGCCCCAAATCCAGATGCACCACCGTCGTGACGTCGATATTGGTCGTCATCAGCAGCAGCAGGCGCGCAGGTCACAGTCAGTGCCGCGACCCGTCGAAATGCAACAGAATGGAGTCTATGGCGGACGGTGGGTGTGCGATTTGATGATTCGCTTGTTCAATAGAGATGGTGTCCAAATGATACGTGTCCCTCCCTTGAAGTGACCCTCAAGCAATCGTGGGACTGTATTGGTCGCACAATGACTATATGAGAATCCATCCCCATATTTTTCCTACATCGGCAAGGAGGGTTTCTGGCGATTTTTTAAATATATAGTTTTGACAAGGGTTATTTTCTCTTTCTTTCCCGGGAGGGGCCACACAGAGGCGCCCCCCCAACCCCCAAGAAACCCCAAAAAACAAAATCCCAAACATCTATCTTAGTACTGCATGTAAAGAGGGTGCAGAGTGTTTTTCTGGCTTCAGCACAGATTGACTTTGACCGGCAGTTTTACGATTTGGATGAAGAGCGTACACAGACTGAATCAGGGACATATAACCACTGCCGCATGTTACAGGGAGCAGGAGAGATGTTCATTGTGTGCAGAAAGCGAACAGCTTTTAGGGAACAACTGTTCAAAATTTGTAGTGCTCCATATCCAATTCCATTGCAAAGTGCAGTCTGCAGAATAATTGCGTATGTCCTGCCGTCGTGTATGAAGCGCCCTGATTGACTTCTAGGTTGATACATTCCATTTCCGCCACTCAACTGTAGTGTTACAGTTACAGTTACACTTACAACTGTATGTACACTTACACGCACTTACAGAGTGTCACGTGGTGAGCGGTACGTCGTGCAAACCCAATCAGCATCGCATTACGGTGACGTCAACGCGGCGGCATCTACGATGGGGGGACACCCGAATCTATCGGTTGACACCAGAGTACCGTCGCAGAATGGACATGTGCTCATGGGCACTCGGTTTAGGTGCGTCACCGACCGATAGGGGGACCGTCAGAATTAATCTTGGATAATACTGAGTCGAATCAAAAGTCGAAGTTGAAGTCAATTTCACAAGCTTGACCAATCCAATCGGGGATACTGCGGCTGCAACAAAACGGAACTGAGTCAGAACAGTGTTTGGGTTCTAGGATATCATGGAGGTTTGGCCTAAGGCGAAGTTTATCGTACTTTCTCACAGTGTGTTCAGGCTGCAACGTTTCCGTTCTTCTAATTGTCAATTTTTCCAGCGCATTTTTGATTTCAGGACACCCACAAGCGATTATCAAAACCCGGGCAGCCCGAGCGAGCGAAGAATTCGACGTTATGAAGTCAGTTTTCTCATCACAAGTGGAAAAAATGTAGCGAATCTATACTACTAAAACAGGAAGACGTATGTATGTCTGTATGTATGTCTGTGGCCCCCTCCCTCGGAAGGGCGGACGAGTCAATTTTCACGGGTAGCTTTGGGTATGCTAACGGGTCTTCGGCGGGGGTGGGGGGGGCACGGGCGCGGCGCTGTAGCCGGGCCGTAGGCACGGGTCCCGTCTAGTATTTTATAAATTTTAATTTCCGGCTAATTGTTTTGTCGTTCACGGAGAGAGACCAAGGCAGGAAGTCATCTGAATGACAGCTAACATGACATTAAGTCGCGTTGATCACCAGTGTTGACGACGTGTGTTAACGACAATACAATCAGCCGAATTGCAGCAACCGCCCGCCACCTACCGCCCGGCCACCGCCCAGCCGCACGTCCATGTCCGCTCGCACAGTCCGGGTGCATGCAGTAGTGGTGGGTCATCGGCGGGCATGTTACGTCATCAGAGGGACAGTCGATTGGCGGTGTACAACGTACAGTTGGACAACAGTGTGCACACCCACAGACAACTGACGCACAGCCAGAATGACCTGTTGCAGGTATGGATTGTCCCAGTGTCTATGGCTGTGAGCAGATAAACGCGGAATGGCAGATTTCTGCATTCCGCATTCCGCGTTTATCTGCTAACCTTTGCGGAATTCTGCATTTCTGCAAGTAAATTTATGCTTTTGGTCAAACCTCTCAGTTGCTGTTTGCGTTAACACGCAACATTTTGAGGTCAGCACGCTGGAAGTTGTCATCGTCACCCAAGCACGCACCATTCCGTTCGACTTCATTGTCTTTTCAAAAGATGTGACTTCAGATGTCTTCCTGTCATTTCTGCAGTAATATTGGTGTGTGTCACTCCAAAAATGTATAATGTCGGGCCCCCTTTAACTACTGTGCTATTTGTGGTTCTCACAAAACATTTTCAGCCAAAAATAATCTAGCAGATCAACCACGTTGCCGCAGGACTGAAACATTCTCTTTACTACTTGCGTTGTTTGCGATCACGCAACGCAACGTCATTGCCCAGTCACTTTCCCTCTTTACGAATCAGGAAAAAATTGACCAATTCTTATAAAGTCATTGTTCGACCAATATCTTCTGAGAATGGGATATAATCTATGCACCTACATAGTGTTTATTGTTCGTCGCACAGAATTCACATTCAAAGTAATATTGAGAGAATGGTTGTGGATAATGCCGTGGCGAATTTCGGGTCGATCGAACTCAAAAACGCATAATAATGCCAATACCATTTATTGCCAACTCCTGGATCATCTTATCTTGCAGTATTGCGTTGAAAAGCAAGCATACATCGTGTTGCATCCAGTGACAAAAATGCACAACATTGCGCAATAATGTCTTTCGTTCTCCCAGTTCCGCTGATCGATGCTTGTGCAAGTTTTTGCAATCACTAAGCATCACCGTTCATTTGCACCGAGACCGCAGGTATACATACAGTACCAACGGTCCAAACATGATCCATTTACAACTGACCGGCCGTCACTAATTCCCAGGCGCAACGTCGCTACGACGCCACCGAGTACTACCTTCGCAACGTGCAGCCGGAGCGGCAGCGGAAAATCGACAAAAAGGTGGCCAAACAAGCCGCGAATGCGTACAAATTCGGCGACGGTTCGATACCGCAATCAAACAACAACAACAACAACAATAATGCGCAATATATGACTAATGCGCCACCGGTCACCTATCAACACAATGGACTTTACCAACAACACAATGGAATGATGCCACCAGCACACACTGTGAGAGTGTATGACACCTGAGCACTGTACAGTGCTCGCGAGTATAACATGCTCTACTCAGGCTGATTGTACATTCAAGTGTTAAGATACGATGGTATTGTATTTCGATAATAATTGCAAAATGTGCACTTTGTGAGTTAATACGTTTCGTTGCTTTTTACTTTTATTGTGCATTGTTGTGTGAATATTCAAACATTTGCCATAATTTAGCCAAAATTCCTTTTCATTTTATCAGTTGTGTGTTCTGCTTTCATGTTTTCAATGTGCAAATTATTATACTTGTATTGTTTTAGTTTGATAAAAATATCGCACGCCTTTTTATACTTCATTTTCCATATCGCACTACTTGTTTCCAGCGGTGTTCGCACCAATAAGAATCAAACTGTTTTTAAATCTTATAAGAGATTATGATGCATATCTTGTGTTCATATTTTTGCATCATTTGTCGTATTTGATATTTTAAGTAGTCTGGTTTTGTCATGACAATATAAGCAAGCAACTTACATACGAATGAAGAAAAACAGATTTCGACCGGATCTTGTGATTCGCATTCGCAAAGGTTTGTTAAACTATCATTAAGAACAATATTGTCATTTATGTACATGTTGCGTGCCTCGCTTGTTTCAGTGAATTTACATGAAAAAATGAAATACCGAATTCACAGTCATGCAGCAATCGTAACTCAGCTAGTAGGCTTCACGTAGTCAACTTCTCGTGCGAACAAAACACCTCACCTGCGCCAGCACTTCAGCCAAGACAATTCTCACTTGAAAATTTCGCAGGATTTACGTTACTGCAAGCGCCATGCTCACCACTGACCAGATACATGCTTCTTGAACTATGTATATGTAAGTAAGTAACCAAAGCTAAACCAATCGTCACACAGCCTTGAACGCGCGCAGCAGGGCTGCCAGCGAGAGACTGATGAAATTTTGTAGGGTTATCCATATCACAGGCACACGTACAGTACTTTCTTTCAGTATTGCATTAATACGAAGCAGCTTTGTGAGCCGCCGGGCACTAAGTATTCCCAAAACCATTACGCCATTCTGCAGCAGCAATGACTAGGGGACTAGGGGCAGATCAGAGTGCATCCATTAGAACGCTTCCTGTTCATGGAGAGGCGTGCATGTCAAATCTGGATTGTGCTTCAAGCGATTTTAGTGAACGTAGACACATTATCAGGCACAATAAACGCACTGTGTCTAAAAACGTGAAGAAAACATAAAGAAACCGCCGCAAATACAACAATGTGATGTTGTCAAAGTTAAATAATCTCCTGAGAAAAGCTGCCGATTCGATGGCCGTTGGCTGGTGTGCACATGTACCCCTACTCTTGATCAATACAGTGACTAGATGTCAACTGTGGATTACACAATTTACTGTATGTTTCTTTTTTCTCATTTCTGGCTGTTGTTATATTCATTATTTTTTTTGTTCCGAATAACAGCACTTTTTTTAGAAAAGCATCCTCCTTGGCCAATAATCTCATCTCCATCACTGATGTGAACCTTATATTGCAGTCTTGTTTGCAGCACAAAAAAGTTGAACCAGGAGAGCCGCCGCCCGTGGCTTCAATCCATGCACGGTCCGCTACCAAGCCAGACACAAGTAAGTTGAGTGTTCACTCAAAGATACATCTCAACAATTTTTTAATTTTTAAAAGTTCTAACGAAACATCAGCAAACAGTGACGCCCTAATTTTCAGTTGTTGACGAGTATCATCAGACAATCACCAGACAATTAGCTTTCTATGGCGATTACATGCAGGAGGAAGATGAAAACGGCACCAACAATCGAGGTAGGCATCGTAGCCCCTTCCGTTCTTTAATATAAAAGCACACGCGCACTGAGTTCGATTTGTCCAAAGCTTAAAGCTCGATGTTAACTACAGCTTCTTTCAATTAACACACGTGTGCAAGGGCAGGTGTTCTGGCGACGCACGCACGATGGTTGCCAAGCCAGTTTCAGTTGATCTAAGCCCCTTTTTCTCATTTTCGTGATTGCTATAACAGGCGATATGAGAGGGTCGTATATTTTATTTCGTTTAATGCGAAAAAGCATGGTATACAGTCCCGGTCGATACTGAGGAGGTCAGTCACCAGGAACTTTGCAGAAACTGTTGCGTAATGTCCACAGTATTGTCATTGTGTGAGAGCTTTTTTAATCACGCAACAAACGTTCAATACAAAAGCCGTTTGATTTGTTCAGAAAAGGAGAAAAGAGACACAGTTTACACGTGTCAATTGCTCAATGGTATACTGTTTATGTATATGAAATAATGACAGTATACACATGACATGACAACAAAGAAAGCAGGTTTAAGAACGGTTCGAGGCTGCCACAAAACGCAGTTTATGCAAGGTATACCAAAGGTACGTACCTACGTAGTACAATTTTAGCCGTATAATCAGCAGTCGTGGTGATGTACAATAGCAACGTTTGCGCGTGCCGGCTTTGTAGCAGATTTGCCCACTTGGTGATTCTGAGCTGGCTGCTGCTGAGTATCGACAGCGTCCTTCTTGTCCGCACTCACGTAGTGGACACGGTTGTTCAACACTGTGTTCATTCCCAATATCTGTATGTGCGAATTGGGAAATTAAATGAATGCAAGATACGCTTTTAAATCTTTATAGGTTAGCCAATGGTGATGATTACAGTTGATGTGCAACTGAGACACAATTACCATATCGTTAAGCATGGGCGGTATTTTCGAAACGGTGTAAACGTCACAGTGTGTTTGAGTGCGCTTGGTTGGCAGTGGTTTGTGTACACGGTGGCTGAGTAATTTTTTGTTAAACAAAGTGCCACTAGAATTCGTCAGGTTATTTTGCTGTGCTGCTACTTTTTAGATCTCCCTGTCGAGGGCAATCATTGGGTGGAATTTTCGAAACGGTGTAAAGGTCAGTTGGGCGTAAAGGTCGGTGTAAAGTTCGGTCGAAAGCTCGGTCGGCGTAGCTCGGTGTAAACGTGAAACATTGCCTGTTATTAACGTGGAATGTTTCAAGTTTACACCGAGGTCTATCACACTGAGCTGTCGACAGAGCTTTCTACCGACCTTTACACCCAACTGACCTTTACACCGTTTCGAAAATATCACCCATTATTGCCGAAATATTGGAATAACAGCATCCGACAAATTTCACCGCGGCACTTCGTTCTCAAAAAAGAACTCAACCAAACGTCAGTTGCAAACTGGTGCAAACGTCAGTTGGGCGCAAAGGTCGGTGTAAGCTCGATCGAAAAGCTCGGTCGATGTAAGTTCGGCGCAAACAAACGGTGACGTTTGCATCACTTTGCGTTGGCTCAGACAGGGTTGGAAAAAAAAAATTTTTTTTAAACAAGTTTTTTTTTTTAAAAAAAAAAATTTTTTTTTTAAAAAAAAAAATTTTTTTTTTAAAAAGTCTGAGATACGGGGAAATTTTGCCAAATTTGCCTAAAAAACGCGCAAAATCGCGAAAAAATGCAACTTTAATTGACAAGTCACTTTTGTGACTTGGTTTGCATCAGTTATCAAGGGTGTTTACGTGATTTAGGTGCGATCCAACAGTCTGTGCTTGATATGGACCGATGATTGCTGCTCTGTGGTATCGGACACAACAGTTTGTGCCCGAATAAGCAAGATTCACTCATAAACCACACAGAATTGAGAATATTAGCTGCAGAAATACTTGTCGGGTAGCTGAATCAGTCGTATATGACCGACCTGATGGGGTATGACATCGAAGTACCATGTAGGCACGTGCATACTGTGTCCCATGTATCACGGGAAGGTATTATTACATCATTTGGGGTATCTTAGGTACCAAATACATGCCCCAAAGGTGATTTTGTGAAGAAAATTTTTCGACCCTTGAGAAAAAATGACAAAAAATAACCCCCAAAAAGGCCATTTTTGGACGTTTTAGAACATTTTGTTCCCCCGAAAATTTTTAAAAAAAAAATTTTTTTTTTTAAAAAAAAAATTTTTTAAAAAACCTTTTTTTTTTAAAAAAAAAAATTTTTTTTTTGCCCAACCCTGGGCTCAGACACACTGGAACAGCGGACAGCACGAAAAGATCAGTTTGATGCGCATCATTGTCATAAGTGCGACAATCACTTGATCGCAACAATGAGTTAAACGCGTCAATGTCGGTAAACCGATTTATACGTTCTAGACCTTCACACATTGTTCGCCACCAAATTTCCGAAGAATAGTAGAACCGTACCTTTCTCGATGATATTTTGAAGTCGGGCACTTTCCAAATATAGACAAAAATGTTGACTGATGCGTTGAGTGTGATGCCAAGTGCGACCAATTGTCTTGCGACCCGACCGTATTGCTTGGGAGTGATCGGCAGCAACAGCCAGGGCACCCCTAAGGAAAACGCTTCAATTTTTGTAATCGTCGACAGCAGAAGCACTATATCGTCCACGGGCCAGCGTGAAAATGCTTCTCAGGTCTGTCTATGCGAAGGTCTGATTTTACCCCAAAAGTCGGCCAAATTTGTGAACATTCCCCTTTTTTGAACAAATTTGTAATCTGAGCGATCAGACTTCAAACAGCAGGTTAAAGGAGTGCCTATCAGACAACAGGTTCCAGCTTTCGGCCAACGGGGCGTGCCAAATCCCAATAGTCATTTTTATCCCGTGCATGTTTGGTTTTTCAAAAATTGTTTTTATTCAGTAATTGTTCATAATTGGGCGGCCTATGTATGTAGCGCACCCAAATATGAGAATGCACTGCTTTTTGAGCGCGCGACAGCCAAATTTCATGAAAATTGGGACGTCTGGACGAGCGAAACGCGCGATTTTTTGCACTTTTGAAGCGTATTAAAGTGGACTCCAGCGTCTTGGGTTCCTTTTTTTCAACATTGTTCTTTCCGAACCCACTTCAGGGGCCACTTTGACCAAAGGGGTCCTAGGCTGCTGTGGCCCCCTGGATCCGCTACTGACTGGTTGGACCGTATTTTGCTGAGAAGATGCTTACAGGCCGGCACGTACTTTTCTTGTGTAGTCGAGGGGCAGATTTGACTTGGATTTGACCGTGTCATAAAAATGTTTTCATAGCCTATTTAGGAAACATCGGCCAGCCGGCGATGTTTGTCATTCAGGCATATAAAAACGCGTCTGTTGTACAGCCAGTGCGCAAGGGGAGTGGCTGCTGCTTCAATATGACCAAATTATATGTTTTAAATATTTTATGTCAAGTCAAAGTCGAACTCATGCCAAACCGTTCGAGGCCAGAATGCCAGCACACTGCATACCGTCTGGAAAGTGACATTCTCTCATATGTATATACCGACATAGAGACTACAATGTAACTCTCCTGAAACAAAAGTATAACCAGTAATTGGCGTGTCAGCAAGTTTGTAAACCAACTTTTGTCAGTAAGAATGTTGCTACTACAACACGGCTGGTTAGGTTTTTTGCCACAAGAGTGGAAGCGAATGGCAGATGAATAATATACACGTAGATTGTACTGTATGTTGTAATTTTTTCTTAACATGTTTTTGGGATAAGCCTAAAAATATGTCCCCGCTCGCTAGGGAGAGCGTAAGCCTAAGCCTGAAAATAAGTCGAGCAACTGCAAAAAGACACACATGCCCAATACATCATTTTCTCTTCCATTCGTTTTTTACTCTATCTTGACACACATTGTCAGCCCATCTCGTCAGTTATTTTGCATTTGAAGCGTTAAATTATTTTTCTATGAAAATTTGCTGGGGAAGCCAACTACTGATTCTGACCGTTACACAGTGGGTTTGGGCCTTGTGGGCTCCAATTGTGCAGATCTGAGCTCAGTCCAGCACCAGGCTAGACTGGGTGGGCCCGGCCACCATGCCGGGGGTAAAACCACACTCCGATGATTTTACGCAGACGTTTTATAGTCTTTAAAGTTTTTAAAGTCACAAGCGCCACAAGCACACCCAATGATTCTGACCGTATAAGATGACGCAAATCACAACGATCGCCAGCACCAGCTTGGTCAGCTCCTGTGAACGTCGTCTACTTTTCTCCGCAGCCGCTATCTGAATTTTAAGATTTATTACTTATTTCCGCATTATTTTTGTCATTCAAATGCGCATTCAAAAATGCTTGTTACCGCAGTATTGCTGCTCTGCTGCGCATTGGTATGCGACACCTTTTCCGCATCAATCGCTCTCTTCTGTTTTTTCTCAAAGACGATCAATAACACCACGTAGACGACTATCATGGCCGAAATCGTCATCCACGTGACGAAACCCTTGTAGACCAGCGCCCAGTCCTGAAAGAGAAGTTGGATTGGGAGATATTCAGTCATATGAAGTTGGAAGCTGGTCATTTGAAGTTGGAAGACATTCATATCGAATCATTTTTTTAGTTGTAAGTGTGTATCCGAGCGCGCTGCGTGGATCCGAGTTCCCTGACCGGTCTATTTTACCATAACGCGCCCCTCCCTCTAGAAAGATGTTTGCGTATTTTTTGAACCAGACAAAAGTTTAGTTCTGTCGAGACATAAATAAACAGGAAACGCACTGACATTCATGTTTGAAACATATTAAACATTTTGGTCTTCTCTTGTGATGTAAAAATACAGAGAGCGCGGGCTTTTAAAGACTAAGGCAGCCCAACCAAAAAATTACAATTGTGCACCTGATACAACAATGTGCACCCCGGCAGGTGAGGTCGTTCCAACTGACTCATGTTCAGTGCCACTTCACCCATGCCCCACGCCAGAATCGCAGCGGTAACCCATAGTGTGCGTTGGCGATGTTTCATGGCCATATACTTTAATGGCCATTTGATGGCGATGAGTCGCTCGACGGCCATGTAGAGCAGCAGACGAATGCCCAGTCTGGTGGCCATCACTGCCGGTTGTTGAATACTGCGATGAAGAACACTGATTAAAGGGTGTGCGTCTGACACACCAACCAAAGCCTAAAAAAACAAACTATTGTTCTGTCTCCGCAAGTTGTCAATATAAAGATGGTATTCACGAAAGGATAGAGTGGAGAGTTGAGTGGAAAGTTGGGTCGAAAGTTCAGTGAGAAGTTCAATGGAAAGTTCAGTGGAATTAATATGGTTGCGTTGAAACTAACACTGCACATGTTGTAGCGTGACGTGTGTGTTTTTATGTGGGCAAAATGTACGTGTATTTGTGTTAGAACAATAATACACGCGCGCCCGTGTTGTGGAAACCACTGAGCTTTCCACTCAAGTTTTTCCACTGTACTGCCACTCAACTTTCCACTCAACTCTCCACTTCACCGTTTCGTGAATTCCAACCACATAGACAACGAAATAATTTACGTGAGACAGGCAAATCGTGTCAGTGTGATGTACTGTCGCGAGTGTAGGTGGGCAGAGAACTGGAAAGGCTGTGGCACACCCGGTAGTTAGCGGCACGAAAGTGCGACTCCAACACATTGGAACAGCGAATGGTCTTTCCAGGGTGCTAATGTGTGGCATTTTACCAGGGAATATCTGTTGAAGGGCTTGGGTCATAGCCGGACGAAGTGTAGCAGAGCAGACTGTCACACGCGATGGGCAGGCCTTCTGCCAGCTTCGCACCTGAATTCTGCCTAAAAAAATCCAAGGAACGACGGCAACGGCAGTCGCAGCTCTCAATTTTCACTAATCAGCGCAAATTCTACTTTGGGGCTACTATTTCTAAGATTTTTTGAAATACATTTTGGCGTTCAGATCTGGTTCGCTAAAGTTCGGATGCAAGGATCAGGTATCGATCCGAGACCGGTTGCATGTGCTACATATTTTTTTGAGATCAACTTGTATCTGAATGAAACCACATCACTTTGAACATGTGTCTGAGCTACATGTGCCCCCCATCCCAGTGCGCCGCAGCCCTTTATGACGATGACCATTCCCGATCGCACGAAGTCGGCCATCGCCAGGATCCACATTGACGTTAGCTCTTTTCGAACTCGTAGCTGCTGAAAACGTGTTTCAAAATTGAAATCCAAATTTTAGTAAACATATGTATCTCCGTCAAAACCGACTTTTAGCTAACAGATCTAAAGCTGGTGCACGAGCAACGGTAAACAAATACGTTTTTGTTTGTATTCCCTGGTGGAAAGGAGGAGAAGAATAGACTACGAGATACTACCGTGGACTACATTCTTTGGTTTTAGCACCTTTAAGACATAATCCCACTTTGAGAAACAGATATACGATAAAAGGTTACAACGACAACCTGGACTGACCTTAAACTTGGCGCAAAGCAGCAGAATGAACCCATTTGTTACGCATCCCACGCAAGCCGTTATCAGCACGCAGTACTGTACGATTGAGAGCAGCATCGTTGACTGTTTAGCGTTGCTCAATGCTGTTGCTTCAGTAATGTTGCCAGACATTCTTGTAGAATCGGTGAGAGTGTTTGTTATATTCGACAATGCTGAGGTGTGCTTTTAGAAATATCTGTAACGTAGTGGGATGCTTCGAGAAAGAGTCAGAAAATAACCAATAACTCTGAGGTTACGCCTGATCCCCAAGTTCCTGCTGCTCCGCTGCTGAAAGTGATCGGGGAACTTGGTCGCGACGGAATGTTTTGGTCGTAGGCTTTCACATAACATTTTACCTTCGCGCCTGGCGCGAAGCGCGAAGTCGGGCTTTCGCGTTTCATCGCGCTAAATCTCGCGTCCATCACTACAGACGTCATATGACAAAGTTACCTTGGAGAATGTTTAAAATTCGAGGCCTCGATGAGAATTTTCTAAAGCATCCATTAATTGACGTCTGTGGGGCGCCTAAAGGCGGTGATCAGTCACCTTCTGATGTAAAAATGTCCTGCTTTTGACTTTTGAGGGCACAATTCTGCATACTGTCACTACGTTATAAAAGTGCGAAAATTGGAAAAGTATTCGCGTTCCCTCTACGGGTGATGTTTTCGGAACGCTAAAGGTCAGCTGGGTGTAAAGGTCGGTGGAAAGCTCGGTCGACAGCTCAGTGTGATCGACCTCGGTGTAAGTTTGAAACATTCCACGTTAATAACGACCGAGCTTTCGACCGAACTTTACGCCGACCTTTAGTTTCGAAAGGTTTGAAAGTTCGAAAGTTTCGAAAATATCACCCTCTGACGGATGTTGTGAGATTATTGCAGCCCACCAGTTGCCAATGACCGCCCGTGAACGTGTGTGTGGGAATTGGGAGCTAATCCTACAGCGCGCACCAAATCGAGAATGTCCCACCCGTCCTAATTCTTCAGTCGCCGGCGAGTCCAATGTATTCTAGGGCACGGCTGTAAATATAAAATCGGGGTCAGGATAGGCCACATTTTAAAAGTGCGCGAGCCATTGTGCTCAAATGAATAATTCAGTGCGGCGTTTTAGCGTATTCCGCGACTTTGCAGACCCGAAAAGTTCAGGCCCGACCTTTTCAGGCGCGCTGTTTTTCAAGCCTGGCCGATTAAGGCCCAGCCTGAACCTGTGCCCGTGGACTGAACCGCCGCACAATATTTTTTAGCGTGGTTGGTAACTAAAGTTGTATGTTTGGTTTTCTCCAGCTGCCCGAGGGCCGCAACGTTCGGGTCAGAAAAATACAGGAGCTGGCGTGCATCATGTGCAATATTGTTTTGCTCACGTGGTTTTGCCCGAGAAAATCACCTGCAGCACTGCCAATGCTACAGTACGGAAAATCGTAAGCGGCCACGTTCACCCCGGCAATCCGGGTCATTCGCGGGTGGGCGCGTGTGTGTGTTAGGGATAGACAGCTTCGCGTGAAAACTCACTCGGGTAGACCCGCCTGATTCTTTTACTTAGCAACATGTTATAGGCAGCAGGCGGAAATTTGAATCATCTGCTGTATTTTATCGAAGGAACAGACACTATGCGTATTCAAAATCTCAAGGAGCTTAGTCAATGAACAAAAGTTTGTATATTATTGTGACAACATTGGATATGTTGCGTTTTCGTGCGTTTGCTGGGCTTTGTTCATTTTTTGTGCTAGGTATGAAGTGGTTAAGCAACCAAATTGAAGCTGGCGCTTGGTCTGTGCTTCCCAAAGTTAGCAGACTTTGATCACGCAACATTCATCGCATTGCACTCACTGCTGATATCGATCAGTTTTCTGCTTCTCACCCGCGGGTGAGTCCGGGCCAGCTCACCACCGTCACCTGGGCGACCCGCGGGTTGCCGGGTGAACGTGGCCTCTTACGATTTTCCGTACTGTACATATACAGTACCGCACATACATTGGCGGCGGACGGGGAATTGAGCAAACCACATTTGAGCAAGTGAAAAAGAGCAGGGGCCACAAGAGCAGAGCCTAAAAACCAATAGGCCTAAGCCTCAAGCACAAAACTAAGCCTGGGTAAGCCTAAGCCTAAGCTTTTTAGACCAAAGTCAGCCTTAGCCTAAGCCAATGGAACAAAATACTAGCTCTGCTCTTTTGGCTTTGCTCTTTTTCACTTGCTCAACCACATTGGCCTATTCGCATGAGGCCCATTCATAGTGGCAGTCAGAACCGCACCACCACACCACGCGCCTGCAAATATACTGAATATGATTTTCGGATTTTCGCTTGAGAGGCAAGCTAATGTCATAGCGATCCTGCTGGTTTGGTACTTTGCACGCGTTGGTAGTCTCGGTTCAGGCGACCCGGCGGTGCCCGGCATACACAGGTCGATGTACCAGATCATTGACCGTAAATTTGAAGGTAAAAGCACTGCGACAACTACATACACTGCGGTGTTTGACTTGCGCAAGGCAAGAGGGCCCATCTTTGCCTACCACACATGGACACTGCGATTGAGTTGGAAGCGCTGCTTTCAGCCGGCATGAAAGTTGTTCCCGCACACCTCTACAACCACTTAGTGGTGTCAAACTTGGTGATCGGACGTGATTCTTGTATTTGGATATTAAGAAATTTACCAGAGCCACTACTTTCGTCCAGCTGAAGGCTGCGATTAGATAAATGAGGGAACGCGGAAATTGGTGAGCAGATAAACGCGGAATAAATTTCTGCATTCCGCATTCCGCGTTTATCTGCTCACCTTTGCGGAATGGTGCGTGCTTGGGTGACGATGACAACTTCCACCGTGCTGCTCGCTCAAATGTTGCGCGTTAACGCAAACAGCAACTGTGATGTTTAACCAAAAGCATAAATTTACCTGCGGAAATTCAAAATTCCGCAAAGGCGAGCAGGTAAACGCGGAATGCGGAATGCAGAAATTTACCATTCCGCGTGGTATCTAATCGCAGCCTGAAAGTTATACATTTTAGGTCGGTCGCGCTACGCTGACCGACATTAGTGTCAGCACTAAATTTCTTACCGTCCTTAATTCAAGAAAGTTCACGTGAACAAGGCAGGATCCGGTCCGTTCGGATCACCAAGTTTGTTACCGCTCATAGTAATCCAACACACGTGGAGAAATTTGTGGAGCAATCCAATCGCAAAAGACAGCACAATTAAAACACGACCTGCTTGTCTGGACGTAAACATGCCGATTGTCCTCAATATGTTTGTTGATGCCCTTGTTTTCGTATACTTAGGGCGAACTTTGGTTAAATCCGGAATCCGGAACCGAATCCGAAATAATTTGCAGGCGAAAATACAAAACATTTCTCTTCTCCGGAATTATTTCCGGAAGACACAAGAATTTACATGTAAAGATTATGCGTTTTCCGGAAATGTTTCCGGATTCCGATTTCCGGATTCAACCTAACTAAACTTTCGTCCTCGGGAATGCAGCAAATTGCACGGATGTATCATTCGCGTGTACGAATGCGAAATGCTGTGTATGTGGGGAACCAACGGAGGCATGAGTGTCATTGTGCTGAGGAGGAGGAGAGTAAAACCACAATTTTTTTATGTCTGGATTTGCGTTAATCCTATTATATTCTAATACCAAAAAAGCGCTGGTCTCTCGTCACCTCAGGGACACATGTGCATATGTTTGGTGCGCAGCCCAGAGTTTACACCTGGGCAGCATCACGTGCACTGAAAAACAACTTTTTACACTGGTCAAAAACAGCAGCTCTCTGTTGTAGCCGCGCACATGGTCGACACGAAAAAGAACGACATCGCTACGCTGGTCGTCTGGATTCTGTTCGGTATGTTGGTGGCGCTGCTGGGCTTCTTCTGGTTTAAACACAAACGCATCGAGCAGTACTGGATGAAAATGCACAATGTGACCTTCAATAGCTTTCCATCCGCGCGATGACAGCTGTGATACTGAGTGTGCTCATCTCATTACAGGTGAACCTACATAGGTTTCGTTTTCTATCTTTTGTTGGGCTGTGTAGTGTTTTCCACGTTCGATTTGCATTTTGATAGGTATGTATTATGCATCGGGACCGAGGCTTTTTCGATTTATGACTGCAATGAATCGGGTTGGTATGGTACACTGTAATTTTGGTGTTCTGCAGATACACAGATGTATTGAGAGCAAGAGCAGCGCTAAAGTTCTCGTGTATAAAGGAAAAGGGCATGGGTCAAGCATGTCAGCATGAGATCTTTATAATCACGTTTAGACATGTTGAAATCTTTGTAATACAAAAACCGTTTGATTCGACCAGAAAAAGAGGAGAAGGTAGACACAGTCAAAATGTCAGTTGCTGTATTTATAACGAAATATTGAGTTGCATGAATGTATCAACGTATTACAACAGAGAAGGGAGGTCCGATACAATTCTAGTTTTAGACGGGAATGCAGTACACTACCTTTGTATGTTAGCAATTTGATCAGCCGTGGTGAGGTAGAAAAACATGTGTACCACTTCACGTTTCGTGCGGTTATCTTTTGACGTTACTGGACAGCTCAGTATAGTAAATTTCCAAATCGCTGCCACACAGTAAAATACGCCACATAGTTAATATCAGGTTCTAAACGCGAACGTCAACTTTTGAAACATTCGGGCAACACACACACACGTGCAGCTTGCCACCCAGCCAGGCAGCTGCGCGCAATGTTTCAGAACTGCGCGTGGTTAGCGTTCGGGTTCAGAACGTGACATTAACTATGGGGCGTATTTTAGTGTGTGGCAGCGAATTTGGAAATTTACTATAGAACAACTAACGAGTATAGAGAAATTGATGCAATGTATGAAAATTGTAAAGTTCAGCAGTGCACACACAAATGTTTCAAACTGACTTTCAAGGTGGCATCACAGTCATAATATAGCTTGATTCACACAACTTTCAATGTGGTCGAAAAGAATCTTCTAGCTGATTTCACCAACCACAAGTTGACCCTGAGCTGGCGGCTGTTGAATTTGGACGATTTCCTTTTTGACCAAACGCACATGCGGTGCAGGGGTGTTCGAGACCGCGGTCAGTCCCAATATCTGGAATTTAGTGCAGCAAGCTGTGGATGGAGAGTTGGGTGGAATGTTCAGTGGAAAGTTCGGTGAAATGGATATGGTTGCTGTGTGTGCTCCACTCAAACTCGCCACTCAACCGTTTCGTGATTGCCATCCAATGACTTCTGAGCCCATCAATGTGCGAACTCTATCCAATACAAGCAGCAGAAATAATTCTATCTTGGCGCCTTATTCGCGTCATGAGGGAAGTCATCTATTCCAGGCGCCTCCGCATATTCGATGAACGTAATATACCTTTCTTGACGCAGTTTTAAAGTCGGGCACCTTCCAAATGTAGACAAAGATGTTTATCGACGCGTTGAGTACGACGTCAAGTGCAACCAGCTGCTTGGCCACCATGCTGTACTGGTCGGGGACAATTGACAGCAGAATCCAGGGCAAACCTAAAAACAGGCACTGTTCAGATACAGCTGAACCCAGCGAAATTCCCCCTTTCAGAATCCCCGGCAGCAGTGAGGATTTGACTTGAAACAAAACAATGACAAAAGATATTCCATTATACAAGAAGAAAAATGCCTGCTGTCGCGCGGCAAGAATCAGGATACGGTTCTCGGTATCATGCTGGTCGCATATATAACACCTATACAAGATTGTTTACCTCCCAAAGTAAAAAGATATCTGTGACTACGCACAGGGGTAAAAGGCGACTAAAAACATCACCGAAACAGAAGAAAAGCTTATTGGCCAAAAAATGAACAGGAGTTAGAAAGAGGCATTGCATTCCATTTGAAAAGTGAATTAAAAAGCGATACGCCATCAAGGAACCATATTGCGGCCAACGCATGATCGTTTTACTCACTCTTTATGCCGTTACTAGTACGAATCGAACCTGTGACAGCTTGCCGTCGTCGCCTCATTGCGCTATTGGCCGCAATATGGTTCCTTGATGGCGTATCGCTTTTTAATTCACTTTTCAAATGGAATGCAATGCCTCTTTCTGACTCCTGTTCATTTTTTAGCCAATAAGCTTTTCTTCTGTTTCGGTGATGTTTTTAGTCGCCCTTTACCCCTGTGCGTAGTCACAGATATCTTTTTACTTTGGGAGGTAAACAATCTTGTATAGGTGTTATATATGCGACCAGCATGATACCGAGAACCATATCCTGATTCTTGCCGCGCGACAGCAGGCATTTTTCTTCTTGTATTTTTGTTTTATATCGAGTAAGCGCACTTTCTCATTCGGTTGACGGAAAATACATATGATCGCACTGATAATTTTTTCACTATACAGAGGAATTCACTATGTAGAGGTTCATCTTGTGGTGGTTTGACTGTATTCATGTTACTGTTTCACACCTCAATCAAGTCAGAGGTAAAAAGGCGATGTCTGACATCTGACACATTATTGGAGATCAGATCACTATTGCACTATTTATTCGCATTGATCAATACTGAGTTCCGGTTCTGGCTCCGAAAAGTTCCAGATTTAGAAACCAATGCCACCGTTGGGTTTCTCGACCCCGAAAACCTTTATACCGCACGCACTGTCTTTATGATCAGACCAGTATTGTGCGACTTATTTGCATGGCAAAATACTGAGTTCCGGTTCCAGTTCCGGTTCTGGCTCCGAAGAGCTCCGGATTCAAAAACCAATGTCACCATTAGATTTCTCGACCCCGAAAACCTAGCACGCACTGTCTTTATGATCAGACCAGTATTGTGCGACTTATTTGCATGGCTAAATACTGAGTTCCGGTTCCAGTTCCGGTTCTGGCTCCGAAGGGCTCCGGATTCAAAAGCCAATGTCACCATTAGATTTCTCGACCCCGAAAACCTATATACAGCACCCGCTGCCTTTATGATCAGACCATTATTGTGCGACTTATTTGTATGGATAAGTGCTGAGTTCCGGTTCCAGTTCCGGTTCTGGCTCCGAAGAGCTCCGGATTCAAAAACCAATGTCACCATTAGATTTCTCGACCCCGAAAACCTATATACCGCACGCACTGTCTTTATGATCAGACCAGTATTGTGCGACTTATTTGCTTGATAAATACTGAGTTCCGGTTCCAGTTCCGGTTCTGGCTCCGAAGGGCTCCGGATTCAAAAGCCAATGTCACCATTAGATTTCTCGACCCCGAAAACCTATATACCGCACGCACTGTCTTTATAATGAAACCAGTATTGTGCGACTTATTTGCTTGATAAATACTGAGTTCCGGTTCCAGTTCCAGTTCTGGCTCCGAAGAGCTTCGGATTGAAAAGCCAATGTCACCATTAGATTTCTCGACCCCGGAAACCTATATACCGCACGCACTGTCTTTATAATCAAACCAGTATTGTGCGACTTAATTGCATGGCTAAATATTGAGTTCCGGTTCCAGTTCGGGTTCTGGCTCCGAAGAGCTCCGGATTCAAAAACCAATGTCACCATTAGATTTCTCGACCCCGAAAACCTATAAACCGCACGCACTGTCTTTATGACCAGCCCAGTATTGTGCGACTTATTTGCATGGCTAAATACTGAGTTCCGGTTCCAGTTCCGGTTCTGGCTCCGAAGAGCTCCGGATTCAAAAACCAATGTCACCACCGAGTTTCTCGACCTTCAAAACCCCCGGTACCGCGGCGGATTTCTCCTCCAATGCATCCCTGAGTTTTGGACGAACATTTTGCCGGAAAAAAAAAGAAAGAAAGAAAGAAGAAGAAGAACGTTTTTGCACTTTTTGAGAGGCGTTTGGTACCGTAACTCCACGACGCGGGTACCGATCAACGTCAAATTTTGAATGCAGATGTAGGGTGGCCCAAGGCACCTTGTGCTTAAATATTGAAACCATCGGTGCTTTGTTGTGGAATTACTGGCCAGTGAAAATTTTTGCTGCCGGCACTAACTCCGGACAACCATATGGGACATGCGCTACCGCGCATGCCCCGATACCTTGACTCAGGCTGTGGTGCAGCCGAAGCCTAATCCCAAGCAGTGTAGTTCCTGGTCCGGCGCGGCGGTTAGTGTACCTACCCCTTTTTTCCGTGCGGCGGTTAGTGTACCTCCCTGGGGGGGGAAGGGGGGGGAAGACCCAAATTCAGGAAAAAGTCACTTTTTGAGGTAGAAAATTTGACCGATTTTTTGCCCTTTTTTGGAAAAAATTCTCCATAAAAAGGGTATTTTGGCGACTTTTGACAACATTGACCTAAAAATTACCCATTTTAGGCCTAAAAATGCCCATTTTAGGCCTAAAATTGCCTATTTTAGGCAAAAATTGAGGCGGTTAGTGTACCTGGCGCGGCGGTTAGTGTACTAGTGTACCTTGGTCGCGGCGGTTAGTGTACCTTAGGGGGGGACCCCCCTCCCCCCCCCAGGAACTACACTGATCACAAGTCTAAGCCTAAGCCTGAAAAGTAAGCCCAAGCAACGATTCCAAAATGAAACGCAAGCACAGAGAAAGTGGGCGTGCCGGGAAGACTGATTATAAATAAAACGGATTAAACGGATTTTCCGGATTAAACGGATTTTTGCGTGCTGGGGGGAAGACTGATTATGGACTGGAAAATAAAACGGATTAAACGGAATCCAGCTGTAACTTACTTCTGAACCAAGGCTTGGGCTTAGGCTTGAGCTCAGGCTTAGGCTTAGGCTTAGGCTCACGTTTGCGCACATATTTAGGCTTGAGCCTTGACTCAGGCTTAAACTTAGGCTTGGGCTTAGGCTGAATACATGCATGGCATGCATAGCACTCGTAATCAGCCTTCCCGGGAAACGGCCCTGGGGGGAAGGCTCATTATGCGGATTCCGTTTAATCCGTTTTATTTTCAAATCCATAATCAGTCTTCCCCCCAGAGCCTCTGCAGGGTGCACTGATTACAATAGTAATCAGTCTTCCATCAACCCTGATAGACTGAAAAGATCAAGAACTAGGAAATGTTATTGCGCGAAGCGCAAAAATTTTGAAAATTTTGGTTCAAAAAATGGTAATTTCGTTCAAATTTAGGCATACCGGGCCCCCCCAAATCTCCGGCCAGGCCCGGTCGACCAACTCCAAAATCGCGGCCCGGCCCGTTTCCGATCTCTGGCGTGAATGTTTGTTGACGACAGATAGATTAGTCCAAAAGTGTTGACGATAGATAGATGAAATCAAAAAGTGTTGACGATAGATAGATGAATTTGAGGGGGTTCTATTCCCGCCCCTAAATGGGGTCAGTGATTAATTGAGCTGAGCCCCCCTTCTATTTAGGTTTTCACGCTAATGGGGGTTCTATTTCTCCCCGGAATAGAGCCCCCTAAATGGGGTCAGTGATTAATTGAGCTGCAACCACCCCGGAGGGTACCTTGCAACCATCAATTTATGGTTTTTATAGGCAAAAAATGGGTGTTTTTCGACCTCAAAGCCCCAAAATTCGCGCGCTCCGCGCGCAAACCTCCATATAATAGCTATTTTGGGCAAATTTTCGGCCAAAATGCAAAAAAGTACCATTTTTTCGGCCAATTTTGCAGAAAAAAGCATGCAAAAAACACCCTTTTTTCGGACCCCAGGGGTACCTTGCAACCTTCCGGAGGCTGGGTAGGGGGTACCTTGCAACCATCTGGATCCATCCCCCCCCCAAGGGTGGAGATTTTGGTCAAAAAAGGCGCTTTTGGCTTGAAATTTGAGCAACTCGGGCCGGCAAGTCCGGCGTCCGGCCCGGCCAGGGTAGTACTTGGTGGGGGCAGTGTATAGTTCCTGATCCGGAGGGGGAACAGGCGGTGGCGGTACCGTATTGTCGGAAATAGAACCCCCCATTAATTGACCCCCCATTAATTGAACCCCCCTAAATGGCTCGAAATCAAAAATAGAACCCCCCCCATTAATTGACCCCCCCATTAATAGAACCCCACCCCCAACCTTCACCGTACCACAGATTAGTGGCATGGTAGGGCTGTGTTGTTGTGTCAAACGTTGCTTAAGCTTGCGTACACAACAGAATACAGCTTTTTAAGCATAATTGCCGCTGTTGAAGTTAGAAAATACCGAAAACAAGCCATTTTTATGGGCATTATTAACAATGATTTTTTTCGTCGGGGGGCCAAATGAAAATATAACCCCCCCCCAATAATTGACCCCCCCATAAATTGAACCCCCCCAAAATGACCCCAGTGAAAAAATAAAAAATAGACCCCCCGGGTTCTATTTCCGACAATACGGTACCCCCTTTTTTTCGGAGGGGGAACAGACGTACCCACCTGGGGGGGAAGGGGGGGACGGACCCGGAAGGGGGGGAGGACCCAAATTTGGAGAAAAGTCATTTTTTGAGGTCGAAAATTTGGCTCATTTTTGCCCCTTTTAGGAAAAAAATCTGAATAAAAAGGGTATTTTGGCGATTTTTGACGACATTGACCTAAAAATCACTCATTTTATGCCTAAAAGTGCCTATTTTAGGCCAAAATTTGCCTATTTTAGGTAAAAATTGGGGGAGCAGACGTACCCGGAGGGGGAACAGTGGGGCAGGCGTACCGTACCATGGAGGGGGAACAGACGTACCCGAGGGGGGGACCCCCCTCCCCCCCAGGAACTACACTGGGTGGGGGGGGGGGGTGGGGGGCCCAAATTCATCTACCGTCATAGTTGTGGCTGGGGGGGTTGGGGGGGTTAGCCCCCCTCTCAGTACTTACCACAAAACCCGAGGGGGTTGGTTGGGGAGGGGGTTGAGTACTTACCTCCAGTGTAGTGGCTGGGTGGGGATGGGGGGGGGGTTCCCCCCCTAAGGAGTAGGTACCTTGCAACCACCCCTTGGGGGGGCGATGGGGGGGGGAAGGGTAGGTACCTTGCAACCACCCCGGAGGGTACCTTGCAACCATCAATTTATGGTTTTTATAGGCAAAAATGGGTGTTTTTCGACCTCAAAACCCCACCTCCATATAATAGGTATTTTAGGTAAATTTTCGGCCAAAACGCAAAAAAGTACCAATTTTTCAGCCAAATTTGCAGTATAATGCATGCAAAAAACACCCTTTTTTGGACCTCAAGGGGTACCTTGCAACCTTCCGGAGGCTGGGTAGGGGGTACCTTGCAACCATCTGGATCCATCCCCCCCAAGGGTACCTTGCAACCATTTGCCTGCCACTACACTGCTTACCTCTCACAACTCCAATCCAAATCATACCTCTCACAAGCAATTTTATACCTTTTTTAAGGCAAAAATCGGTGTTTTTCGACCTTATTTTCCCAAAAATCGCGCGCTCCGCGCGCAAACCCACCCATAATACCTATTTTTAGGCGATTTTCGGCGAAAATTTTGAAAAAGTACTATTTTTACCTCAATTTTTGGCCGAAATTGTATCACAAAAACGGTGTTTTTTCGCCTTTTTGGGTGACCAAAATCATACCTCTCACGCTTCCGGTCCCAACCCCGCATCATACTTACCTCCCACACATGGGCCTGCCAGCTGCCACTACACTGTCTACCGTATTCCCTGAAATAGAGCCCTCCCAAAAATACAGCCCCCCTAAAAGCGGTCAGTGAAAAAATAGAGCCCCCCCCCCCCCCAAAATACAGCCCCCCCAACTTGGAATTCCCCGCTTGGGGGTCGTAAAGTCAAGTTCTTGTATAAGACACCTTGTGTACAACGTTTGTGGTTGAGTATATGATGACGTAAAGCCTTTTATGGAAGATCTGCACCTAAAAACACTCAAGAATGACCAGTAACACCCTGACAGAACTCCATTTTAGGGGTATTTTTTGGAACATTTTTTGAGATTTTGGGCACCGAAAAAATACAGCCCCCCAAAAATAGAGCCCCCCCCAAAAAAAAATACAGCCCCCCTAAAAGGGGTCAGTGAAAAAATACAGCCCCCCTTGTATTTTAGGTTTTACGGTATCTATCGTCAACACTTTTTGGTTTCATCTATCTATCGTCAACAGTGTAGTTCCTGGTCCGGCGGGGAAATTAGTGTACCTCCCTACTTTTTCGGAGGGGAAAATTAGTGTACCTCCCTGGGGGGGAAGGGGGGGAAGACCCAAAATCAGGAAAAAGTCACTTTTTGAGGTAGAAAATTTGACCTGTTTTTACTCCTTTTTGGAAAAAATTCTTCATAAAAAGGGTATTTTTGAGACTTTTGAGAACATTGACCTGAAAATCACACATTTTAGGCCCAGTGTAGTTCCTGGTCCGGCGCGGCGGTTAGTGTACCTACCCCTTTTTTCCGTGCGGCGGTTAGTGTACCTCCCTTGGTGGGGAGGGGGGAAGACCCAAATTCAGGAAAAAGTCACTTTTTGAGGTAGAAAATTTGACCGATTTTTGCCCCTTTTTAGAAAAAATTCTCCATAAAAGGGTATTTTGGCGACTTTTGACATCATTGACCTAAAAATCACCCATTTTAGGCCTAAAAAATGCCCATTTTAGGCCTAAAAATGCCGATTTTAGGCAAAAATTGAGGCGGTTAGTGTACCTGGCGCGGCGGTTAGTGTACTAGTGTACCTTGGTCGCGGCGGTTAGTGTACCTTAGGGGGACTCCCCCTCCCCCCCAGGAACTACACTGTTTAGGCCTAAAAATGCACATTTTAGGCCTGAAAATGGCCATTTTAGGCAAAAATTGGGGAAATTAGTGTACCCGGAGGGGAAATTAGTGTACTAGTGTACCTTGGTCGGGAAAATTAGTGTACCTCAAGGGGGGTCCCCCCTCCCCCCCAGGAACTACACTGATCGTCAACACTTATGGGCTAATCTATCTATCGTCAACAAATTTTGGGAACAATCTAAAGGCAGTCTACGGGAGGTTGTCACTAACCCCCTCGAATACCGTAACCCACCGTAATTTTGATCTGCAAGGATCGTGTCGAGACCATTTTGGTTTTTATCTATGTTTTGCGTGTTAGCGCCAACACCAACCAACATTTCCAAGTTTTGGTGATCGACGCGCACGATGACAATTTCCAGCTTGCTGCCGCTAATACACGTGTCGATAAGCAGCGATCAGCAAGGTATATCTATCGTCAACAAATTCTGGGAACAATCTATCTATCGTCAACACATTTCGACCCCAAAATGGGTATTTTTGCCTCAAAATGGCTCAAAATCCGTATTTTTTGTCCCAAATAGGTAAACGGGTTAAATTTTCCATAAACAGGGTATTTGGCTACTTTTGACAACATTGACCTAAATCACCTATTTTACGCCTAAAAGTCCCCTTTTTAAGCCTAAAAATGCGTATTTTAGGCAAAAATTGAGGCGGTTAGTGTACCCGGCGCGGCGGTTAGTGTACCTTCCTGGGGCCTCCCCCCAGGAACTACACTGCGATGAAAGGGCTCCATTTTTTTCACTGTCGCCATTTTCAAAAAATTGCTTTCGTTATTCGGCGGGAGCGTTCTGAATCCGGTGTTATTCGATCGATATTCCGAGGGGCTCTATTCCGTTTGGCGGATCTATTGTAAAGGGGGGTTTCTGCATTATGAGGAGAGGGCAACTCAAAATAAGCTGTTTTTAAAGCCTTTTAATGTTCGTACAGACAATACCACGGTTAGAATGGTGTTTTAACACTCGTTATCATCAAAATAGTGCATAATTACGTTGCTTCCGATCAAAGTAGGCCAGAAGAAAATATTTCTTCACTTTCGACAAAAAATGGCGAAATTGAACCGATGTTCCCGGCAGCTTAGGTTTTTTCCACGCCGCAAATGGTCCCGCTTTTTTCGGCCTTGTCCACGAAAACGTTATTTCCATCCTTAAGTATACAATTATATACTGAGTGAATGGGTCAGTGACCCCCTCCTCCCCCCAGGAACTACACTGGAGTGGGACATACTATTATTTCAGATTTTCAAAAAAGAACCTTGAGGTCAGTTTCTTAAATCGTGCAAAAATATAATTTTCCTCATGAAGCAATTTTAGACCATATTTTACCCTAATGTGCCCCCGTTTGAACAGGCGACCAACTTTTGGCCTGGAAAAGTATCGAAAAAGATGGTTTTTGGTAAGAACCATCTTTTTAGTAAATTTGTTTTTTCAGAAAAATTGCACCTGTACACCCAAGACCCACATGGGTATCTATCTTGCAAGCACCTCCCCAGTGCTGTGGCTGGGGGGGGGGGGCTTTGGAGGGGGTCCCCCCAATGGTACCCTACCCGCCCCGACCTGGTACAGTACCCCCTACCCGCCCCGCTCTGGTACCTGGCTTACCCCCTGCCCGCCCCGCTCTGGTACCATACCCGCCCCGATTTTTGCCCTAAAAATGCCCATTTTGCGGTCAAAAATGCGCAAATTTCGACCGAAACCCCTTAAAAGTGCAAAAAATCGCGCTACTTCTCCACGGGCGATGGACTTTGGACACAACTTTCGTTGATCGTTTGTAGAAATATTCCTTTTTACCACGAAGAAACGCCCCGAAAGGCGAAAGGGTGACAGAATTTTCCTGCGCGTAGCGCGCGTGTTTTCTATTTCTACTCCCACCCAACTGCCTTTTTTATGCATAGTCAATTATGTGTATCGGCTTACGCGTTCCGCTGTTTCCCCCAGCAATGCTGACTGTTCCATTCAAGAACTTGGTTCTCTCAAGTCTCGCCATTGTGGAGTTACATGTTGAAAGGCGTTTCAGTTGCTGAAATGAATCACTGCAGTCTGACGTTGCATAGAGCAGCCTTATCCAGTGCGTCTTTCTGGACGTACATTCCACAGCAATTGTATGCAATCTATACAAATGCAACGTTGCGTAGTCTAATCTCACATGGCTTGGCTCTTTGGAACAGACTGCTGCTGTAGTTCTAGCATTTCAGCGAGAATTCCGGGTTTATGACTCACCACAACACCACGTGCACGTTGTAGTTCTTTGATTTCATCTGTCCACGGCTGGTGTTGTTGTTATGAGAGTGCACCAGATCTGTTTTGACTGCCGCAGCAGTTCGTAATGATAGGGTGCAAAAACAGAATATTATTTTTATTGTTTTCGTTTCTGTGGTGCGTAGCACACATTCGTTCTTTGAAAATTCGTTCTCGTTGTGATTCGCCTGTGAAAAGCTCGGAAATGCGTTTCTTCCAGCTAGCTTTATCAAACGTTCCATCTCTTGATTATCATCATTTCACTTCTGTTTACTGGCGCGTCGGCCAACTGGGTGTTTCCAGAGAATGGTGGTCGGTTAGTATGCCGACGGAGGATGATCTTTAATTTTAAACATATTATTTAGTCTGCCACGCACAACTGTTGGTGCATAAAATGAAGGGCAACGCTTGTTGTTTGTCTGCTGCTCACTTGTCTGGCTGCAACGGCGCCAAAAGAACAGCGGTCTCCATAGATGCGCCCGGACGGAGTACATACACCCGTCTGTAGTAGTCGCATCGCACCAGTCATTTTTTTGTGCGGTTCTGCTCAGTCTTTTTGAGCGCGCAAAGCATCATTCTGCAGCCTAGATTGGGCTTAACTTTGGCACTCCAACGCAGTCTGGCACACACACACACGCAGTGTTTGAGTCCCTTTGAATTTCTTTGCCCACCGTACCGTCAACATTGTTTCTTTCACGAAGCGCCAAATTCTTAAATTGTCTCTTTTTTTCGATTGCTTGTCAGACTATTGGGCTCTGTCGTCGTCGTGATATTAGTTTTCGGCTGCTCTCAATGTGCTTCTTTCG
>JASAMV010005071.1:0-33900 GCA_030248065.1 Rhynchonema sp. JSB1_4
ATATTTGTAGATGCCATCCTTGTAACGCCGATTCGTTAGCAGCTGAACGATTCTGTTCATATCCTCCATATTTGCTCGCTGGGGTTATCATCAAAACGGCTTGACAATCTCATCGACAAACTCACATTGGACGACGTTCGGCATTTGATCAGGCACATGTCGAACGGGTCCTGCGCTTTGAGGAACGTCAGTCGCTGGTTGGACAGACGTGAAATGATCGTACAGGTTCGACGACTGAAATGAAAGTCCATCGGCTCGCGAGGTCGGACACGGGACGAACCAGACTTGGTGATTGGATAGGTCATGCCTTGAACGCGTGAAATACTTTTCACCGATGCCCCGACCAGCGTAAAACTTTTATTTGCTATCGGGGAGCATCTTTAACCTGGTTGAAATTTGTGGCATCAGTAAATCTCGAAATATCCCATACGAAAGGTCATGTGTCCAAGGCAGGACCTGGCCCGGACTGGATTGGTTGTTTCACCAAGTTTGATTTCACCCAAAGTGATTTATGTATATATTTGAATCAGTCCCCCATTTCAACGAACGTGCACGGGACTGAGACAGCAGCTGGCGCAGTGCTCGAAGTCCGAACAACAGGCACTGCGCGGATCACAATGGCTGGGCGAGCACGAGTATCGGTCAGCTGTTGACGCCGACTGATTGCAAACCGGTGGTCAACAGTTGGTCACGCTCACAGATGAAGCCTGAAATGCGGGACAAGTGGGTATTGATTTTAGGTATCTATTCCGTGAATTGGAGATTCCACGTAGGGAGTTCTACCTGCGTGTGAGTCTTACTGCGTCGGATAACCGCAAATCCATTGCGATTCGCATTTTGTCACCCTAAATAGTGACGGTGGGGGAAGGAACCCGTGATAATGTGCTCCTTCCGCTGGAGTTTATCTCCATGACTGACCAGATCAAGCGTGACTTAGCCATTCAGTCAGATCGAATAGAACACGACACGAATGAACAAAAATCTCGTACGCGGCCCACGACCGCAGCCACGAAATCCATACACGCACCGAATTCATCAGTGATGTAGCGTTTGCCCTGTTTGGTGTTGCGACATCGCACGACGGCTGGTCGCGTCTGATGGTCACCACCGACGTGTCCGTCAGGCAAGTGTCCTCGATGGCTGCCTGCTGATGACGGGGGACGATTATCGGCGTCTTTCATCCATTGGATGTGTCGATGCACCTGAGTTCGAAATAAAATGATCAGCATTTAGCTCGTCGACCTCGAGACCAGCACAAGCGTTGGGCTTGATCTGGGGCTTCGGCTCCACGCCAACACATCTGCGAGTAAGTAGCATTCGCATACGCAGGATGTTTGGCTGATGGTGTTTGCGCAGTCATTCGCACTGGACCGCACACAAAGTATAGCAGGGCAATTGCAGTAAACCAGTTACATCATGAATGCACTGCTGGGTGTGGATACGCATCATGAATGAGTGAAACACACAACAACAGATCAGGTTTCAGTTCGCAGTTTGGCAGCTTGATTTGTCAGCGCATTCACCCGAACCAACCAATCGTGAACGCATTTCCTCCGCCATCGCCAGCTGCGCTCGATATGAGTCGAGTTCTGGCGAGTCCGCCCCGCCGCCGGTCGTTAGCCGCATGAATTTCTGAAAACGTCGATTATTCTTCAATTGGGACTATGGGCAAATCTGTCTTCGAACATTGGGTTGGACGCAACAAAATCAGAAACACCAACAAATATGGAACATTGTGATTTTGAACCTGATGTAGCTGCGTCTGTATGACAAAGTATGTCAAGGAGCACAGAAATATCGTGGCCAACACGACACGATTGCGGATGATTGAGATCATGAGTCAAGGTGACGGCATATCTCGCAGCACGCACAGTTGACGTCAAGGTTCGGTGTCGGCAACAGACAAACAGACAGCGGCCCACACATGACCGCTTTTCCAGGCAAATGTCCCGCTTTCTCAATCCGCTCACATCCTATGCTGCTCCTGGATCAATTTTCAGAAATATTTTTCAACACAAACTTCATGAACGTGCATAAAAAGAAACCGACGGCAACAGCGAATTGAGTCGATGTTTCAGCGCATACAGCAAGCCCAATACTGGTGGTTGTGATGTGCGCTCTGCTCGTTGCCTTGTGCGCATTACCAATGACAAACAGGACACATCTGTGTACATGTACATACACCGTGCTGTGTGCTGTTCAATATCTATGCTGTACACAGCGTTGCTGTTCGACCACAGGCGTTCACAAATTTAATTATTGTTCGCTTTTTACGTATTATGGCTCGATACTGCGCGACAACGCGCCAATTGTACGAGTGTTGACGATGGGATGTGCTGGAGACAAGCTCTTGCACCTCAGCACCACGCACATGCACGTCAGTCAACATTCTGCAAACGCGCCTATTCGTAGGTGTTTTGATCACGTTTTGAAGGCAAGTCAACAACGAGCGTCAACGACAATACACTAAGCCACACGCAACAACACGAGTTTGGTCGGAAGAATTTTAACTGTCCAAACGTTCGGCACAACTTCAGCCCAAGCACAGGAACAAAGTTTGTTCGTATTGCTCAGAGTGTGTATAGTAAGTTTCTAATTTCATTGCCTCATGCATTTTTACAGACGCAGGAAAACTCCCGTTCGAAGTCGAGGCAGGCAACAAGCTCAACACACAGTCAACAAGCCACGCAGCTGGCGCGCACAGCTTGTGCGACTGAAACATTAGAAACGCACACGAGCCAGCTGCGTGGCTGGTTAGCTGTGTGTTGAGCTTGTTGCCTGCCTCGACTTCGAACGGGAGTTTTCCTGCGTCTGTAAAAATGCATGAGGCAATGAAATTAGAAACTTACTATAGTAGCTAAGGTATTTTCATTTTCTGCAGATGGTTTTTCAATTCGAGAACATTTGCACACCAGCATGGGTTATGGTGATCAAGACGCAAAATGACATACGGAAAAGAAGGGGCAGTTGCCAAACATGCCTATGCCTTTCGGTAGTTTCTTAGCACCATATTTGTTATTCCTGACCTTATGAGTTTGTGAGTTTGCACGCAGTGATGTTACAGCCCAGAAATAACATCTGCTGGTTGGGCTTTTTGTGGACCAATGTACCAGAGGCGTTCGCACTGACGAGCCCTGGCGCCTCGGTCTGTCTGCGAAAGCAGGGCGAAACAGACCAACATTACTGCGCTCAGTACATTGAATCAAATCTGATGTAATATTTTATTCAGACACATAAAATATTCCGTTGCAAACATTGCAAACCGCAGGCCATCAAAGATTCCATTGAGCACCCGTATTCCTTGCAGCACAGCCGAGGCACATACACAGAGCAAAGATAATCGTTGAGAACGCCAGATGCTGATTGCCAAATCGAGCGGCACCAGCTTTCGAGCACAGACAGATGGCCGTGTTTGGATCGAACAGTGTCAATTCAGATTCAATGCTTTGTCCGGAGGATGCCTTATCGTCCGTCGAAGCAGCGCAGCGCAACTCGAGTCCGTCGGCTCGGTCGTAGCACCGATTGCGACAGCAGAATTTGAATTTGTCACAGCTGCCGTGTGCCTGCGTCGCACAATAATGCGTAAAGTTGTTGTCACCGCGTGGCGATGACGACCAGTCGATGGTGGTGGTCTCATTGGACGCTGATGCACGCTGTGTCCACGACAACAGCCAGGCAAAATAGGACATCGACACCGCCAATAGGCCATTTGGCAGTTTCATCCTTGCTGTTGTTGACGGGCGATTTCGTTTGATGGTTGACCTGGGTGTAGTGCTTGGTCATTTCTCGTCTGAAATTAGCGAACCGATCAAGAAAAGCACACGCAATGGATATTGAGCCACGACACTGCATGTTAACTTGGCGCTGCAGTAGACGGTGATTCAATAAATTATGCAACGCTTTTGTCGTATTTTTGTAGGTCATTCCATACAAACATTGGGATTACAAAAACACCAAACACGGTGCTACCTAAATGTTTAATGATCAACACAAATCGTTAACTGTCCTAGTCAACTCAGGCACCTCTCAATGAGCGCGTTAGTTGATGATGTGGGTCGACGACATGAACTAAGTCGAACGTGCTGTTTATGGTTGAAACACACCTAGATATAAACCGAGAGAGAAATGAGTGTTGCACCTTTCCGTGTGCTCAAATGTTGCTGAAATTCGAAACTTGGAACTATGTACATATAGTAGCAATAGAAAGCCTGTGATTTGTTGCCAAGTGCCTTTGCGATGAAGGTGGCCAACGCGAAACTGCTCAGGTGGTGCTCAAAGATTGGCAACATATGTGGAAAACCCGCCTATATATGTAAAATCTGCATAAAACGTCGTTGTTGACTAAAAATACAGTTTTCTGTGGTCCAAACCTGGCTGACTGTACATCATGAAGGAAATCTCTTGCTAGAGCATGAGCGGCAAAGCGCTCAAGCATGCTTATATATCTTGTTCACAAACACCTATACACATTGCCTGTTTACCCACTGCCACTACACATCCACAGCGTACAGTGCACATGGTGGTTCGCAGAAGAGCAGTTCCGGTGTTTATGATGTGTGATTTTACCCAGTCGCATGGGGCCTGGCTGGCGCACAGTGGTCATATTTCAGGGAATCGGGTTTTGATCGAACATACAACATGTTGCAAACCTGCTCAGCTCATGCTGACCCAAAACCATTGTTACCAGCATGGGGCACAGTCCGACTGTAGGGCTGTTTGTTGCCAGTTGTTCAGTGGGTAGTCCATTCCTGTAACCAGTTTTATCTTGGCCAACCGTCCTCCTTAAACCTGTATCCGCACCGATTAGCTTCCTCCAAAAAATGCAGATCATTTTTTGTTTCAGGAGCATCATACACATAGAGGGATATTACCTGACGCTTCACAGAGCAATCATAATTGAAGTCTAGTCAGGGAGGACACCCAGCAACTGGCGGATTAGCTAAACGCTTCACACTTGGCTGAAATTAACCAGCCTAAGCTTTGTGCTGCTGAAAAGTCAGCAAAGAAAGAAGCTTGTATTATGGCAGGCTGGGCACGAGTTGCAGGGGACGCCAAAGACTTGGGAACTTGACGTGCGTGGCGCGTGATGAAGAAATGTGTCAAGACAGTATTCTTAGTATAATACCACTGTGCAACATGTGTCTGTCATAGGGCCAACCAAAATTGCTGACACACACAACAACATGCAACATTGCTCGCATAACAAACTGTGATGCGCTTCACACACCACCGCGGAAAAGATACATACATGCTTGGCAATTGTTTCACTGAATCCAATATGTGAGAAAGACCCCATCTGTGTCCCAATGACTCTGCCGTCAGAGTTGGTCAAATTTCAGTACATCAATATTGGACCATCTGAGACGAAGGTGTGGAATTAAGTGAAACGGGTTCCAATCTGTTAGGTGCACTGAGATCTTCTTCCAAGAACTGATCCAGGTGCTGCATTATCGAACACCAATCGTTCAGAGAAAACACGCCCATGATTACCTGTGCCAGATGAACATGCGTAAAGTAATAAATGCATCAAAGCCTGTTTTTCTTATCGATTGATGAGCAGCGTTGTTGTTGTGTGTCTGCAGCTGTACATACCTACGCGTTGCGACTGTGGGTCTCCAAGAAACACCCGACCCATCAACCACGCGATTGTCATCTCGTGAAACAACCTTGCGGCCTGCCCTCCATATATTTTCTCAACATTGGTTATCATTTTGTTTCCTTATCATCAGCGATCATCAAACACTCTTATGCAGGGTGCTTGACGGGCAAGCAGGGTCAGCAGACCAAGGCTTGGACTGTATCTTGAAAGGTGTGTTTTCACTGTACATTTGGTGTACGTTTATGTTTTAACGGCAACGTGTGCATAAGTACCCCGGCCAGTTGCTGTGACGTTTGCAGCCAGCACAGTTTTTTTTCGAAATTCGCCAATTTTTATCAAATAAAGATATTGTATCATGTCGATTTGGCCGTTGGTGGACGACACTTGATAATAATGATGGAAAATAAAATGGAATCGACGCTGACGAACTTTCTTGTCATCATTTTATCCGTTTCACCACTACTTTGTGGCGCCATACAAGTTGGCGATTACAAGCCCCGAACTGGACCTCCGCCTTCGATACACACCACTTGTAAATGTGAGTTCGCTAATCATTTTGTTTTCTGATATTATTTCTCGGGTATTTGGGTTCAACAAATCAGGCTCGATCAACATTGGCCCCATAGTTCCAAGATTCCCGGATCAAACACATGATCCCATCTTCGAAAATCCAGTGTCCGAAGTACGTACAAAACTTTTGTCCCATCATCAGGTCCATTGTAATGTACATGCGGTGTTCCTAGCACAAACTGCATCCTAGCAACGCTAGTTTTTGACCACCGTATACTTGATAGCTTATTGCAATATTCGACGTTGATTGCAGGGCAACGATGCAATAGTTGGCACATGGTCTTCCTGTTGGCCATCTCTGACCGATCGAGTGAGACGCATTTCCAGCAAATACAACAATTCCTGCTGAACGTCACCTCAAACTGCCCCCTTGGCGGATCAGGCAACAGCAGTGTGCGCATCTCGAGCGCCTATGTCCGTCCGGTTAATGGGTACGTCGAAGACACTTTGCGCTGTTATTTTCTAATAACCTAATGTCAGTATAATAACGGGGAGCGCATGTACATTCCAAAATCCTTTGTGAACAAAAAATGGCTTTCTTCGACTGGGGCTCGAACCCAGGTCCTCCGCCTAACCGGGGCATTGCTCTACCAACTGAGCTATCGAAGTGCCTGCCCTTGGACGCAAAGTTTTTGGTCATATACATACGCAATTGTGATTGCCGTTTCCGCTGTGATGCACAGACCCACAAAGTGTGTGTGTGTGCGTACGGAAACGGCAATCACAATTGCGTATGTATATGACCAAAAACTTTGCGTCCAAGGGCAGGCACTTCGATAGCTCAGTTGGTAGAGCAATGCCCCGGTTAGGCGGAGGACCTGGGTTCGAGCCCCAGTCGAAGAAAGCCATTTTTTGTTCACAAAGGATTTTGGAATGTACATGCGCTCCCCGTTATTATTCAACATCGTCTGCTGCCAACAAGCAAACTCAACCATTGCTTAATGTCAGTATACGCTTTGACTATGCCTTGCCGTGGGTAGTCCCTTCAAGTTTCACTCTTGTTGAAAAAATGCCCTATTCAAGCACGAAAACGAGTGCGAACATGAGCTGCGCGTCCACAACGGAATGTAGCGACCTGATCGGTTCACTGGACTATGATGCATTGGCCATACCCAGCGATCGTGACCTGCAGAGTGTCTATTTTCCCGTTGCTGAACTGTTTCGTCTCTTCACAACCGAGGTGATGTTTCACACAGCATTGTAGGGGCATCAAACTTGGTGATCGGATCGTGTCTGTTTTGGTTGCATGACTTTTTCACATTGAGGATACTTTTGAAAGTTTGTGCCACTGGTTTCTACCATCACAAAAGTTGTTCTCAAATTAAGTGTAAACACTTTTGTCCTGGTCTTTAGCAACAAATTTATTTCGGCCTTGTGTGAAAAATATCACGTGACCAAGGCAGATTACCAACTTCGACACCAACAGTGGTTCATAAAAGTCATCAGTCACTCTTTGGTGTCTTTTCTAGCGTAGTTTTCCACATAAACCCCACCCTCCCCCGAATAGAGCCCTAAAATCTTTATTATAAAATTTTTCACTCAGAGCCCCGGGGCTCTAACTGGACTTTTTCTGTGGACCGGTCCACAACCATCAGTTTTTAAACAGCAGTAAGCTGGCCAAACCGTTCAACTCGGAAAGTCAGCGATCAAAATATTGTGCTTTTCGGTTGTTTTACCATGTCTAGACGAAGATCGTTGTAGTCAGAATCAAATATGCTCGCACAGAATGTCAAAAAGCTGTTCCAAAATGTCACTGTACTAGCAATGTTGAAAATACACGATTTTTTCATATTCGTCGTGAGCATTTTCCATCAATTTCCATTGGGCATAGTGTGGAAAACTGAGACATTATGCAACAGGTTCCACTGGCGTACAACAATGGCAGCGGCGTGGTGGTGTACCTGTTGAGTGACTACATCAGCGACGAAATGATCACCAACTATCGTTGGATCACGGACATGGTGCAGGACTTTGAGATGCCCTTCCAAATCATCAACGTCCTGCGCAACTCGTACGATCGTCAGCGGGCAAATAGAATTTACGGGTATAACATACTGCATACTAAAAAATTTTTTGCTGTTCAGATGCATGTGGGACATGAACTTTTTGTGTTCAAGTTTTCCTTAGGTAAGAGCTGAATTTTTCGGACGTATAATTAGAAAAAGATGACATACCTACAATATGTGCCGTATTTCCTCCTCCAACAGAAGCCCCCCAAACACCATGCCTGAAAAAATAAACGCCCAGGGCTTCTATAAAGCTGGAGTTATACTTGTCCTGTGGACAATGAGGACAAATTTTTGTTTCAATCATATTTTGTAACAGAGTTGAGGCGCACTATAATTTCGACCAGCGTTGTTCTCCTGCACTAAATGAACAACTTTTACGCTGGTCTAAATTAGTGCTCCAACTTTATCACAAAATATAATCATGGCAAAAATTTGTCCTCATTGTCTACAAGCCCAAAATCAACAAGTATAACTCTTTAGAGGAAATCCGGTATTTGCAGCCAAGTGCACGGCAACGCGGCAATGTCGCACATACGAGTGTACATCATTGCGCAACATTCCGACCTGTACGGTTTGGTCTACGAGCTGTCGAGCTGTCCACTTTTCGCACCCATCCAACCGGCCACCCGCATCCCGACCAATGTTTGTGCCGATTCGGACAGTCAACTGATGCCGCCTGATTGTCCCCAACTCGCTGATGAACATGTATGTGCTTTGATCGCCTTCAGTATACAACAGTGCATCCAAAAAAAATTCAGAACGTTTTTCTCAGTTACGACCCAGATCGTACAAACTGTGAGTGTGACTGAAAATTAGGAAACGTGCATCTATCCGAAGCGTGACATGACATGAACAGATTGAAAGCAAAATGAACTCAGTCGGAGATGTAGGTCAATGGTTATAAATCAAAAATAGTTTTTCGGCGATACGTCGTGGAATAAAATTCGGATCGATGAAGCCGTTGACATGAACCAACGGGAAGTGCATAAAATAGCAATCCGTTATTGCAATTCATTTATTCCATGACTGCAACATCGAAACCACACGATCAGTGTAACGATACATTCAGTGATTTGCTTTACACTACACGATCAGTGATGTGCTGTTTCAGATGAACGCAATGAACGCGTTCCTCGATGCATACTATTCACCCGATCAATCGCTGACTTTCGACAACATCAGCAGCGTCCCGTGGCGTCTGGTGTTCGTCTTCGGTCTGAGCAAAGATGCACAATCGGCCGAGTTGTTCAGCACGTTGAAACATTACATAGCGAACACATCCACCAGTTGCCTGAATCAGGAAGCTGAGAAGATCCGAGTGCTCTCGCATTCATTTGACAGCGACTGGTGCACGACGGCTGATCAGTGCTCGCAGCAGATACAGAGCATTCAGATTGAACAAGTTCAGGTGGGCAAGCCTATACAGTATGTATGTAGGTTGTGGACTCGAGGAGCCTATCAACTTTGCGGGCAAGCACTGCGACACGGTTGAAATACGACTTCCAAACAGCAAAATGTTGTACTATGATGCTTATTTTACGATAAAGTTGGAGCACTGATTCTGATCAGTTTACTTTGTTTACTTTGCGCAGGAGATACGGGTCTAACAGTCCTCGTAATGGTTGATACGGCACTGTGAGACATGGCACCTAAATGGCTTTCGGGTTGTATTGGTCGCACAATGACTTTATAAGAATTCGTCAAATTTTTTTCCTGGATTATAAAGCAGGAAAATGACGGGGCAGTGACGTTGCGTTGCGCGATCACACACAAAGAATGCAGTTAGTAAAATGTTTCAGACCCGCAGCAACGTGAGTAGTCTGCCAGATTGTTTTGAGCTGAAAATGTTTTGTGAGAATCACAAACAACACAGTGGTTAAAAGTAACTGAACGTGAAAATCAGGATTGATTTGATGAATTCTTATATGGTCGTTGTGCGACCAATACATGTTAGGCGGTAAATGGCAGCGTGTGCTTTTGATGCTGTTCGTGCAAGGTGGCTGATTGTCAGCACTGTGGTGGAATCATTTCGTTGTCAGAGAGGGTTGACTATGAAATTGAAAGTTTATCAACGGCTGGATCAATGGTTTTGGTGAGCGCTTGCAGAGTCCTACGCAATGGCAGCAAGTTTGAATTACAATTTTATGACTCGGGTTAGCAACCAATTTCAGGTGAACGATGCGCCAGTGGAGGACACAATGATGCTGAATCTATTACTGAACCAAACATTCACCACTCTACGTGACGACCAATACTGCGGTTTGACAGCTGTATTCATGATCACCGACTTTGTCTCCGACCCGCTGTCGAAAGCGGCAGATCTGGTGAAATGCCGGGCCCGACAAGCACAGGCCATGTTCATTGGTCCGTTTGAAAACAATTGCTGGCTTAGTGTTTAGCCGTGTACTTCATTGCCCACCAAACTTGCGCCGGGTTGTGGTTTAGGTTTGGAGACCTGATGGTCGGTTTCGTTCTAGGCCTTAGCCTCAGCCCAGGCCTTAACTGCAGCCATCGCCCGAGTTTACGAGTACCAAGATATTTTTGCTATATAACTGTACAGCCAGCCCTTGTTATTGTCATAGGTGTACACGGGTTGGTGACAAGGTGATCTGAGCGTCGACGTGGTATAGGTAGTGAGATACATTGATGGGCATGATAACTCTGACAACTCAAGGTGACTGGCTTCGAAGTATTTAAATAAGCTTGGATACTCTACAATTACAAGTCGATGAAGAAACACATAGCGAATAACAACGTACAATAACACGCCTCTGATTTTTTACTCAGTCCAATACATACCAGCGTTGTTTCCGTTGTTGTTGCAGTAAGTATGGTGCGTCTGACGAGCAACAGCACGGAGGACTTTGTCTGGCACGAGGTGTTCAAACAGAAATACCACAATCACTTCGAAATTGCCGTCGACTTGAGTCTAGACAGACTGTTGCAAATGAGTGCCACCAGTTGCTACCCGTACGTCACGTCCCGGGCACCACCCACCCCACCCAACGATCCGCTACAGTTGTGTAAAGGTACGGTGCATCACTTGATTGGGCCACAGTGCTCCAAGATGCTAACCTGTATCCTACTGTCGTAGACAGATTGAATCGGTTATGGGATATAAACCGTGCAGATTAAAAAAATGAAAGATAGAAGGTCACACGTTTTGACAAATGGACCGTGTATATACAGTACGCACTCAGTAGGTTCGTGGAAAATCTCCAGTCCTGAGACGTCTACGATCAAGCGGTCAAATGTCGTCAGCTATGTAGTTGATCACTTTTTTCAACAATTTTTCCATGGCCCTACCCGTAACCAATTTTTTCCACAGCCATTTTTCACACGGTGTTGCTATACGCTACAATTAATGTACTGCAACTGTATGTTTCAGGAGTAGACCACTGCGGTTCAGCAGTCACCTTGGTGCCACTGTTGCAACGAGCCATCCATCACAGCCCCGGCGACCTACAGCTGTTACGCAGATTCCTGGCCCACACGGCCACACAGTGCTACCCACCCGTCAACAACAGCATTGTTAAGCTGCAGGTGGCAACCGGAACGAAGAAACCCTGGATCACCGCCGATCAATTTGAAAGTCGGTGCCAATTCAACCTTTGTGTTCATTCATTTGTTACGTTCTGTAGCATTGTAAAAGGTCGTGCTTGAAACATCGACAGTGTGCCTCAGCAGCGTAGACGAATTGCCACTTTTACGGTATTAGTCAATTACTAGACGGGACCCGTATACCTACGGCCCGGCTACAGCGCCGCGCCCGTGCCGTGCCACACCCCCTCCCCCCCCCCCCCGAGACCCGTTAGCATACCCAAAGCTACCCTTGAAAATTGACCCGTCCGCATCTCCGAGGGAGGGGGCCACAGACACACACATACAGTATACATACATACTGTACGTCTTCCTGTTTTAGTAGTACAGATTAGGGTACCTTCAATTTTCGGAGGCCCTATAACAATTAGTTGAAATACGCTCTATAATTAGAGCATTTCAAGCCTTAAATTTTTTTCAAGTCAACATTGAAAATTCAAATGGCTAGGCACTGTTGGTTCTTTGTTAAAGTTTTGCTGTTCTCTTCGTTCCCATTCCGAATCCTCAGCATTCTTCCTTTCCTTCTCATTTTCAACAAAACAGAGCGTTTGTTTCGGTTGTTGAAGCAAATTGGAGAAGGAGTGTTTGAAATATTAGGACGAGCCTTTTTATTCTTTTGGATTCTTTCAAATATCAAGGCCCTAAATTTAGATTGTACAGTATACGGTAGTATTTTCTTCGAAACTTTTTCGCCCCGGTTTCAGGCCAGGTGCTGGACGGGACGCCGAACGATGATTTCAACATTGACTCACCGAGTTCCGATCCGATCGATCCGAGCTCCCATCTGCACAGCGACGCTACGTATCTGGCTGGCGAGGTGTTCGCAGATCCGATCACAATCGCGTCAATTTTCATTCTCGATAAGTTGCCCTATGCGTATCTGGGGCAGGCACATGACACCGTTCTGTCCATTCCAAAAGTCGGACCCGTTAAGGTGGTTGGCTGACGATTTTATTTTTTCATACCAAAGCATGTACATATATAGTCTGTCGATTATATTTCGACATAGTGTATAAGCCCCATTCAGCGATCTTTGGAGCGGGCTGGGTCGACGCCATTCTAAATGAATGTTTCAGGCATTGCCAACTCATTCGCAGAGCCATTGAACATTGTTGGTGCTGTGCGGTGACAGGCCACGTGTTTTTGCGCCACGCGGCAAGCAATGTTCAATCGGTCTTTTGCCTGAGTTAGCAATGCTTGAAACATTCATTTAGAATGGCGTCGACCCAGCCCGCTCCCAACATCGCTGAATGGGGCTTATACACTATGTCGAAATATAAAGGCAGTCTACGGGAGGTTGTCACTCAGCCCCCGAATACCGTAACCCACCGCAAGCGAGATCGTTGCGAGAACCTTGCTGATCGCTGCTTATCGACACGTGTATTAGCGGCAGCAAGCTGGAAATTGTCATCGTGCGCGTCGATCACCAAAACTTGGAAATGTTGGTTGGTGTTGGCGCTAACACGCAAAACATAGATAAAAACCAAAATGGTCTCGACACGATCCTTGCAGATCAAAATTACGGTGGGTTACGGTATTCGGGGGCTGAGTGACAACCTCCCGTAGACTGCCTTTACATACATGTACATATATAAGGCAAACTACGCCAACACGAGCCCGATTTCGCAGCTGGCAGAATAGTGAAACATTCATACGTGGCTGGTGATATGGGAAATGTTACACGTTGAAGAATACAAAGTGGAGCATGATGATTTTCTCTTTCTATTCGTTTTGAATACCCGCCACCTTCGAAATCGGGCTCGTGTTGGTGTAGTTTGCCTTTACGTATAACTTGAGCCGGTGGTTAACCGGCCGGCATTGTTAACAACTCGATGTTTCAGCAGCCACACACAACCAAGGATATCACCGACGGTCCAAACGTGTACAGCGAACCGGACACAATTGCATACTCGCTAATTGTGATAACGAAAGAAAGAAAGGAGTTGGACAAGTGCAAGAACATCAAGCGGCGTCGATTGATATGTCTGTCGGGTTTCGATGAGCTGGAGGGCGTGCGTATAAAAGAATTGTGCCCAACTGCTACGAAACATGTGCTGCCAAAGCCAGACCCGAATGGAGACCTGGGTTAGGAAACATACAGTAGGCGTGAAGTGTGGAGCATAAATCGACTATGTTTTTGAGTAACGTGTGCCAAGTTGGCACACGTTACTCAAAAATGCCAACACGAATCTGGTGCACCGTCAGTCTATGAAAATAGTTCAAAACAAAAATGATGTTGCGCAATTAACATTGATTGCGATATCAGAGTTGAGGCTAAGATTGCGCGGTATCAAAGCCTGATATTTGGCGCATTTTGTGATCAACACCCGTCAAACTTATACACGCGCGCGATTCAGTACACATGAAGCATCCACACCAGATGTCTAGAAGATATCCACGCCGTCATCGTACAATATCTACTCCACGCACGGTGTTGTTTGCGTGCACGTGAGTGCCATCATGATACCATAAATGTCACAACTGCAGTGCCCGCACGTCCGTACATCATCGCAGCAACGGTGATGGTGTCGTTGGGTGCGATCGTCAGCGTTGTCGTCATCACGTTCTTTGTCTACAAACATCGACAAAGTCGGCTGATATGGGAGAAACGCGTGACCATATTCAGAATCAGACACGAATCACAGCAACTGACCGACGGAGACATCGGCGGGTGTGTCACACATTCAGATCAACTTTCAAGGCCTCAATCTATACAACGAAACTATGGCATTTATTTTGCGATACCTGTTGTATAACACTGCTATAATTTCGACCAGCGCAAAATATGTAGTTGTGCTCCGAAACAAAAAGAACATAAGTTACGCTGGTCAAAATTAGTGCCGCAACAGCTATCCGCAAAATGTGGTCCAAACAAGAACGCTTCGGCTAATAGTACTGTCGTAGGGTGGAATTTTTGACACGGTGTAAAGGTCAGTTGGGCGTAAAGGTCGGTGTAGAGTTCGGTCGAAAGCTCGGTCGGCGTAGCTCGGTGTAAACGTGAAACATTGCATGTTATTAATGCGGAATGTTTCAGGTTTACACCGAGGTTTATCACACTGAGCTGTCGACCGAGCTTTCCACCGACCTTTACACCCAACTGACCTTTACACCGTTTCGAAAATATCACCCGTAAACTCAAGCAGCCCCAAATGAGTGCGGGAAACAATACATTGTGTTGACGGCAATGTTCGACGATCTGATTTGACCACAGTACTGTAAGTCTATGTTGTTTGTCTGGAGAAACAAACAAAAATTCGTTCCTCACGGGATCGCTCACATTGTGATTCACAAATGTCCTAGAAACAACATCAATGTCTCATATGTACATATGTATGCTCAACTTCAGAATTGACCAATGGGAGGTTCCGAAGGACTATCTCCGCATCGATTACGATAAGAAGCTGGGCTCCGGAGCGTTCGGCACCGTATGTCAAGGTGACAGGGCGTGTCAAATTGGGCAATTTAGCTTTTTTTTACCAAACTTAGTGCTCAGAAAAACCTTGAAAAATTGATAAACTCACTTTGAAGGTCGAATTCTCGGTTGCCAATACCCTCTGAACCGCCGCCAGACGCTGATCGTACAAAGTAGCAACACCAAGGCATCGCCTAAACACTCGGCCCCTGTTGTCGCCGTCAAAATGCTGCAGGTACTTCTATTATTCGGAAATTTTTAACGTGTCCGATCCCGTGTTAAACTTTATGATCGGTTCGGAAGGCATCTCCGCATACAGTATATATGTTGGTCACTTGACTTTTTTAAGTTAGTATTTTGATAACTATCAGCCCCCATGTTTAAACATTCTCACATTATGTAATTCCTGAGAAGCAACTTTTATGCTGGTCAGTGTGATCATAAAAATCTCAATACGCCAAACCTTGCAAAAAATCGTGCGAAAAGATTCATGCGTTTGCTATAAATACCAAAATGAAAGAAAACCATCCACAGAAGCACGCGAGTGAGACGATGCGCGCCAAGTTCAATCGCGAGATCGATTTTATGAAACAGCTGGGTGCACATTCGCACATTGTCAATTTGATCGGGTGTGTCACCACCGACGCGCCCTACTGTCTGCTGTTGGAATATTGCGCGCATGGCGATCTGCTTAGATTTGTGCAAACAAGACGATATGTGCAAGTGCAGGTACGTTTCACGATTGATTTTGGCCTGACAAGGTTTGGGTTTAAACATTGCTGGCCTACTGTTAATTCATACCTACCTGCTTTTCACCAGCGTAAAAATTGTTCCACTCACTCACACACACAACGTTTTCCCACACCATGCCAGCCGCTGGTCAAAGTGGTCGAGTACGATAAGGAGTCGACGCTGAGCGAGAAAGACCTGCTGTCGTTTGCGTGGCAAATCTGTGACGGCATGGTGTACCTGAGCAGCAAACAGTACGTGCACAGAGACCTGGCTGCCAGGAATATATTGATTGATGACCAGCGAAATGCAAAGGTATGCACGGGTCACGCTTATATTCATTTGGTTAACCTACATACAGTACAGCGTCAACGCTGGCGCAGCTGAATGTAATGTAAAATATTTTGACTAGCGTTGAAGACTAAGCACCTAATGTAGCCGCCGCGGGTCATGGCAACTTTTAGAGAACGCACGCGTATCATTCCTTGCTTGAGCCGTACTTTGTGAGAGCACTGATAACTATGGGCATCGGGATGATAACAGACCAAAGAGCTGAATACGAAACCTAACCAAGAAAACAACGATGTCATGATGATAAAAACCCATACCATTCAGATCAGCGATTTCGGTCAATGTCAATTGATTCGCCACGATTCGGACGACGATGACAGCGATCAACATGCGGTTGGCAAAATGGCCGTCAAATGGATGGCGCTGGAATCGATCAAATCCAATGCGTTCTCCGAAAAGTCGGACGTGTGCGTTTGAGGAGATTTTTGAATTGAAAATGATTCTCATCCAATGGAAATGAATCTGCAACGTTGGTGTTTGCTTGTTTGTTTCAGTTGGTCCTATGGCGTATTGTTGTACGAGTTGTTCACGATGGGCGCAGTGCCGTACGCCGATGTTGAGTTGATCCACATGCTCACACTATTGGCCGCTGGTAATCGATTGCCAAAACCGACCTATGCTAGTGATCATGTGTGAGTTTTACTGCTGGCTGATGTTCCACAACAGACGAGGACGTTTCCGGCTGGCATTATAAATGCGTAAATTATTACGCAACGTGTTTTGTCCAGGCGGAATTGGTGTATCGCTTTTTCACGTTGGGCATTCGCACTGATGATGACCGGGTGCACCGCTCGCCAGTGAAAGTAGGTCGGAACATGAATAGTTACATTGCACATCACCACAACACTTGTTGTCAGAGGAGCGAAGTCATTACTGTCTGAGGTATCACTCAGCTGATGTTTCATAGCTCACTCAACGCATAGATCATAAACAGTTGTTCTAATAGCTTGGCAAGGTCATTATCAACAGTCCGGCCCAGGACCGGTCACAGCTCTACTTCTATTTTGCCTGATTCGTCAAGCAAAACGTCCACGTGCTCTTGCAATCACAGGTACACATTGATGGCGAGCTGTTGGCTGGAACGTGCAGAGCAACGTCCGAGTTTCGAACAGTTGCAAAGTTCGATCAGTCGCTTGCTTGACAAAGCCACCGAACATTACGGTTATGTGCACGCGTTGGAGAGCTGACAGACTATGAATGTCAATTTGTTGATTGATTTTGTCGTGTTCGTTTACCTCCCCTTGTCTTGAAATTATGTGATACTAATGACTTTCGGGTGATATACATTGAAGGTGTGTTTCTAGTTGTCATGCGCGCGATGCTGGTCAATACTTTTTTCATTGCTAGTCTTCAACACGTCTCGATGCTCCCGCTTTTCTGATTTGGTAGGTGTGTGCATACATTAGCGATGTATTCTCGGATATGTGCTAATGTTAAAGTTTTTGCAAGGTTGCAGAAAGTTCAAAAACAGTCTGCTGGTCACATTTTGGTGACAAACAACATGTATAGGAGCACTGCTCAGATTCTTGTTTTTCACAGCTCATTATGATAAATTGGTGCATGTATTTGTTCGGTTCGTGAACATTGACGTTAGTTGGTGGTAGTAATAGCATCACACATGGTCAGTGACTACATCGAGAACGCTTGGGTCGAGCGAGCAGGCAAGCAATCTTTACAGTTCCATGGCCTGGGCTCGCTCACAGACTTAACCAATCTCCAGATGGCTACAATGATTCTTGGCTTTAGGCAGACTAAGCTCATAAACTTAGCGACAACATGGTGGGTTACGATTTAAGGTCGATTTATACTCTGACTGCCCGGCAGTAGCAGTCAGGAATTTGTGACTGCCCGTTAGGTCAGCTCATTAAGAGAGCACGAACAGTAGACGGCAGGCAGCGGTCAATGGACAGAGCGGAACAGGCAATCACCACAAGCAATCACTGCCGTGTCGGGCACTTCTGTGTGGTAGTGACTTCTCCGGATTTTGACTTCTACTTCCGGGAAGTCAGAAGTATAAATCGACCTTTACCCGTCTTGCCCTCCTGATGGGATCATCAGCGTGCGACAGTCACGGGCACACTGGACATGTTTTCCTGCGAATGCAACCGCGTGCTGGTCGATGTGCACGTTTACACATGTGAAACTTCAACCAGCTAAAGTTCGTACGGCTGTAGGAATGCACACGATGGACACGCCCTGAAAAGTACAAATATAACAACCACCTCATGAACGCACGGAGATGATGAAAACCAGCACACTGCGCAAAACCAGTTCAAACGTTAACTTTCGGCAGCACATTTGTTCAGGCAGAGGCAGCTCGTGTTTTAGGAGCTGAGACGCTGTTATTGAAATTTTTCTGTGCGCGTTCCTTTTTCACTATCTTTCGGCCAACGTTTGATGGGCGCGCAGGTCTGTCATTCGGGTCTGTGGCCGGTTTCACAACGCATGCGGGTGCGGACATAAATGTCATCGTTTGGCTTTGGTTCGCAATCGCAAGTTGTCGCATGCTCTTCAAATGTCGTCAACGCAGCCAGAAATACCTATTTTTTCAATACCTGTGTGATGTAGCAAATCTTGCCAGTGTGCTCATTTCGTGTTCTCATTTGGGGCTGCGCTTTTATTCTGAACCCGTCACCGCCCATAGATGCAAGGACCGTATGTGGTCAATCTGTGTTTCGGCCGTATGCGATGAGTTGTGTCAACGAACTCAGTTATTGCTCTATAGTACATCAGCTGAAGACCACTGCCGCTCAGGTTCACCACATCAGCAGCAGCCGACCAATCAATCATGCGACTGTTGTTGTTGACAATCGTGTTTGCAATTGTGCTTGCCATCGGTTCCTGTCATCGTCACCATAACAATGACTGTGTGCAACAACCATGTCACAAACACTGCCGGCATCGGTGAGCAATTAGCACTGAGGATTCGTAGCGCAGCACGTTTTTGCCCCAGTTTTCTGACCGCGGTTACGATGTGATTATACAGTAGGTATACCATAAATTATGTTCAGATTAGTTTCTTGCGTCCAAACAAAAGCCCTACTTTTTCTGCCAAACGAGACTACGGTACAGCTATGCATGGCAGTCAAAAAGCCTTGACGCTAAGTGTCATTATCATGTGTCCAGACTGTAAAGTGACTTGTATATGTGCTGTTTCAGAGCCACAAACATAGCGCGATGCCACGAGCACCATCATCGAGTGCGCTATCACAACAAGAAAACTGAAAAGCAACGGCCGATCGTCGGGGCATATGAACCTGTGAAAAATGAGCAAGGTTGGGGCATTAATGTGTAACGGGGATTTGCCGATGGGATGTTCTGCGTCTCTTTGCACGTTTCCGAACTGTCACCAAAAGTGCCGAACAAACGCGCGAGGGTAAGTCGAAAATGCAGTTGGGAGTTTTTTAATTGTATTTTTCTCAGAAACTATACCTACAGGTTCATACGGCTACGTGCAAGCACATGGGTCGACCGGCTACAATTACTGCGTGGATCCGAAGACTGGTGAACGATACATGGAGACGGGCATGCCAACGTGGGAGGGAAAGTGGGCCGAGGAGGAATGCAAACAGCTGCATGGTGGGTCACCCATTAATGTGTGGAAAACCCCAAAACCACACATCTTTTCTTCAAAAACCACAGTTTATGTGTGATATTGCAAAAACCACACATCGATGGGCGGTCTCAAAACCACAGATTCTTCTCAGTGAGCAGCTGATGTTTCAAACTCGTGCATGATGAGGTAAACTCAATGTTAATACATATTAACAGTTAGTAATTTTACGTCGAAATCAAGCTCCACATTCGACTTGGCAAACAATCCCTGACAGACACCAGTTCTGGATTCGATCTGCGTTCTCTTCAATATGGCCTCTTCTACACTTGGTTGATTCAGTTGTTTGTGAACTTTGGAACCCACACGGTTATCACCACTGATATAAAAAGACTGCCGGAGATCCTCTGGGACCGGTCCACAGAAGCGGATCACCTTAACGTTAGCACAACGTTAACATAAAAGTAAACAAGATAACATCCTTTGCGTTTTTCGTCGTCATTTTCTCTTTTATGTTTGCGTTGATGTTGGTGTTAGTGTAAGTGTTAGTGTTAAAGGGGAAATTGCACATTCCTAATCGCCTTTCAAGATTAACAAGTGTTCAGACAGCAATGTGGGCATCACAAAAGTCAAATAATTTAGTACAAACTCTCAAACATGTACCCAGGAGATTCCGTTTAAGACAAGCCACAGGGAACAAAATTCGGCGCGGACCGGCCGAATTTCTACCTGCGCATTCAGGCAAATTGCCTGATCAAAAAGCTCTCAAGGCGACAGAATGTTTCGCACGATTCTTGAAACTCACTAACTATAGAATTTCGCTTTTCTTTATATTTCGAATTTCAGCGAATTGTTCCAGCGTGTCTGCTAAATGTTTCATGCTCTGCTTGTCACGCTGGAACAATTCGTCGAAATTCGAAATATAAAGAAAAGCGAAATTCTATAGTTAGTGAGTTTCAAGAATCATGCGAAACATTCTGTCGCCTTGACAGCTTTTTGATCAGGCAATATGCCTGAATGCGCAGGTGGAAATTCGGCCGGTCCGCGCCGAATTTTCTTCCCGATTGTTCCATTGGAACTGCTTCTCCTGGGTACATGTTTGAGAGTTTGTACCAAGTGATTTGACTTTCATGATGCCCACACGACTGTCTAAACACTTGTAGAGTTTGAAAGGCGATTAGGAATGTGCAATTTCCCCTTTAAGGTTGAAGTAATCCGCTTCTGTAGACCGGATCCTGTTCATTCGCCGCTTTAAAGGGGGCCTTTCGCATTTCAAACCCCCTTCAAACTTGGCATGTGTTTAGACAGTGGTCAAGGCGTCATAAAAGTCAAACACACCGGAGGTCTAACGTTCTGCATGCGGCCAGGAGATGCCCTTCAAGAGGAACATCCAGGAACAAAATCAAATGTAGACCAGCCCAATTTCTACCTGCGCATTCAGGCAACTCGCCTGATGACAAGGGTGGTCAAGGCGCAGAATGTTTCGCACGATATTTGCCCCTGCCTCACTATAGAATTTCGCTTTTCTTTTTATTTCGTATTGCAACGAATTGTTCATGCGTGGCCGCTAAATGTTTCAAGGTCTGCTTGTCGCGCTGGAACAATTCGTTGAAATTCGAAATATAAAGAAAAGCGAAATTCCATAGTTAGTGGTGTTGCACGTTTCATGCGAAACATTCATTCGCCTTGGCACCTTTTTGATCAAGCAGTTTGCCTGAATGCGCAGGTATAAATTGGGCTGGTCCGCGGCACACTTTGTTCCCGGATGTTCTTCTTAAAGTGCATCTCCTGGTCGCATGCTGCAGATTGAGTTCTTGGTGCGTGAGAGTTTAATAACGCCCTGAACAATATTCAAATGCGTGCAAAGTTTGAAGGCGGTTTGAAATGCGAAAGGCCCCCTTTAAGTAGTACTGTACCATATTTTTGTGTCATCGTACAGATGAGCATGGCTTGCTTGACATACCGTATGTAGGACCATAACCACTGATCCAACCGGTACCGATGCACTAATGTTTCAGAGGCGCATCAGGCACACCACGAGCTGTTGACTCGCAAGCCACGTCACAAAATGACGACAGAAGCACCGGGATCTGATGGCGTGCTGACACAAGTGTCACTGTTGGTCACTGTGTGCCTGCCGATGATTGTGCTGAATGTGTGAAACATCTCTAGGTTGAGGGTCACCACAATTTGGTTGATTTGGATCACCACTAGTGTTTCGGTACACTTATAGGATCCTTGCCTAGCCCAGCAGAAATTGTCCTTCGTAAGTAGTTACCGATCAAAACAACATTCAATTATTACCGTGTAACTTTCTTGTGGATTAAATTTGACCGGGGTCTTTCCATGCCATCTATTTCATAAAAACATTCATTCATCAACGACAATAAAAGTTCTTACGGTACCGAGTACGGTGAGTATCCATAGCGTCGAACGACATAAGAAAAACAAATCAGAAAGCGAGGTGGTGACAGGCAAACCGAGAGCAACGCCCGAATAATGAGGGCCGCGATGCACAGCAAATTTTGTCATGCTGCTCATTTTAGTCAATACATGACACATGAACAATTTACACTATTGTTGACAACAGCCAACTTTTTTGCCAACCGTTTCTCAACGTCTTTTCAGAAAACCAACTGCAGAAAGCTTCCAAATTGCGTGTGCTACCATACAATACATTCTTAAAATAAGATTATGGTGAGAAAAGTATCTAACCACAACAGTGACACTTCGTTTAGAAATCACGTCTGCTGCATCAGCCAGCGTGATCTTGTCACCTCTGACTGTTTGAACATCAGGTTGACTGTGAACTTGACTGTTTTGTTTGTGAATGCCATCCAATCCTAACTACCGTTTCTAATTGCGTCATTTAGACTCTGTCATGGACGTGCATTGTATAGTTCGCGAGTATTTTGAGCAGTCAAATAATGTTTTTACTGTCTGAGTCAGTGTGTCGTGCATGTCTCAGAATTTACGTACATCAAAACAAAACAAGCAAACAACGTGTGTTGCCATGCCGTTTAGGTGCCACCCACGCCCTTGCTTGCCAGTTTGTGTTTTATATGTCAATATCAAAGTTTTTAAATTTCTTAGGAATTTTCTGGTGCCGGGGTCAATCATAAACTTGGCAAACGCAAAAATGACCTGTACCCAACACCCACAATGCCTTGTTTTGTGTCGGGTGATTAGCAAGCAATCAGCAGTTTTGTGCTGCTGCTGCAACCACAGCCCCCAAAACGCTTGCATGTGCATGCATGTGAATGCATTCACTGTTGGAACATACACACGTCAGCCCGCATGTACACGCATATTTTGCACTGCAACACAAGATATTGAGAACAATTTTCATTATGGTTTTTTTCTTGTCAACACGTTTGACACCACAGCCGGTTACGATACAGTCGGTTTCGGTTCCCTAATCGAGGGAACAGAACAGGGACCGGGACTTGCACCACCCGTTTTTTGTGCAAACCGCACAGCAGCCCAGGAATAAGGGAAAACACCAAATCGAAATATAAAGAATTGAAATGACAAAATCACATAAACAGTCTTTTGCCAACCACAGTTTCACTGATACTTTCATTCACGTATACGCTGACTATACCTAAATACGTACACGGTACGGTATTGTACAGAAAAAAATCACACTGCAATTTGCGCATGCACGCACAAGAACATCACTGTATAGTCAAACCACCAGCTCATGAGACGACTTTTTTCAAAGCTTGCCTGGCCGGACTAAAAAATGCACCGGTTACACGGGTTTTCGCAAACAAAAGAAAGAGATCGGGCTGAGAGACATGATGACAACTTCCAGCTGGCTGACCTCAATTTGTTGCGTGCTTACGCGAACAGCAGCGTTGTTCAACACACAAATGTTTTGGGAGTCAAAAGGGAATTTACGCACCGAGGTGGAGAGCGTACTTTAAAAAATACATACGTTTCTCTTTCTTTCATTTCCGAAACACGTGGAACGGGAACATTATTGGATCCGCACAAGTCAACTTCAAAATAAGTCGTCTCATGAGTTCGTGGCTGGACTATACCTTTATTCATACAATGTTCATCATGCAGGTTTTGATGTCTTTACTTTCAAAACGCTTGCTCTTGACTTTCCTGTAGTTTACACGTTTTTGCGAATCTATGTGTTCAATTTCAAGTTCCTGCATACATGTATGCATGCATACACCAGGTATACAGCAAGCAAAGGCAACCAAACCTATGTAAATGAAAATTATCTACCAGCCATTCCCATTCAAAAGGTCATTCGTTTCAGAAATTACAGTGCGAAAAAACAAAATGCTGAGCACGAAATTCTAATCTTAAATTATTGTGCTGATCTAGTCAAAACCACCTATGATTTAGAAATGGAGCTGGATGTTACAAATATGATGAATTTCTTAATTCTCGCCTTTATTGCGCTGATTGCCCTGCCAGCCACCAAAGCACAACGAGGCGACATCACATTGATTGAAGCTCAGCGTCAGTTCGATCAGCGTTGCAGTCAGTGGTGGGGCGGGGATAAAACAAGGTAAACTTGACGAACTTTGTTATTTTATCAAGCTTATGCTATAAAAGTTTACCAATTAAAAAAAATCAGATTCAATTTTAGGTGCATGAGACGAATGAGCCAGTGGTGTCAACGGCGCGGGCATTCGCAGATTTGTCTGGCTTTCAACAGAATACAAGAAGGCACGTGTGTATTGCATGATACTTTTTGGTTGTCGACTACTTGCTGTGACCATTCGTTCCTCTCTGCACGGTGCACCACTACATTCACTCATCCCAAAAATGCAACCATGTTTACAGAAGACAGTCGCGCTGAGCCCGAGCCCCTTTCAGACACGGTCAGTGGTGGCCGCGGCAGAAATGGACGTAGGGGTGGGAACGGTGGAGGTTGGTGTGGTGAAAGAGTAACCAATTGGTGACTAAGACTATTGCACTGTATGGACTTTGTTTCACACGATTGTTGACCCGCATTTCGAAGTGAGGTACATTTTGGTTGGCATGAGCAGTCTCGCGCTTTGCGCTGCGCAGTCTGCCCCGTTGGACGATTGAAATAAAACAAGAGCCCTCCTCTTGTAGCCTCAGCATGGCGAGTCTCGCTGCAAGTCGCGGCAACAGTCATGTATAGTCCGTCCATCAGCTCATGGCACTTTGTTTGGGAGGTTCAGGTTCCGTTGTGAAAAATTTGCTCCTCCGCAAGGCAATGTCAGAGAAAACGGCGCACAAAAATAAAATAAAAACCGATTTTTCTTTCTTTTCTTTTTCGTAAGCCAACCGGAACCGGAACAGCACCGGATCCTTTCAAGCTTTTCAGCTAACAAAAAGTGTGATGAGCTGATGGATGGACCATAAACCCATATATGAAACACAGTGCGCCAATCTCATATACTGTATCTCCAAGAGCTGAGACTGGCACTGATGTTTGCATCAACCAACAGCAATCGCAGGTGGTCGTGACGGCAACCGTCCTTCGGCGGAGGAACGTATTGCGCGTCGATGCAAGGGCATGCCAGCGGAGGAATTCGAACATTGCAAACGCCGGATTGAATGCAAATCGAAAGAAGACCGCGACGAACGCCGACAGTGCATCAAGGAGCTGCGATGCGGCGATTTATATGGTGATGAAAAAATGGAAAAGTACATGTAGAAAAATGCTGAACGTTTCTCTTGAAATATCAGGCACGGATCGCGACGCGTGTATGGAACAGAAGTTGTGTATGGACTATGAGGAGGAGGACGAGCAGATCAAATGTCGCATCGATCAACGGTGCACTGGTCTGGCTGGTTGGTGCATTCTTTTGACTTTTACGATAAACCATAGATAACCAATGATTTTATGCATTTCGAAAATGAAACAGGTTCCCAGTACAATCAGTGCGTCAAGTTTGTATCATTGCGGTGTCGGCGAGAGGAGGATCCGGACAAGAGACAGGAGTGTCGCGCCGAGCGTTTGTGTGGCCATATCACTGACAAACAGGCATGTGCTGTGTTGTACACACAATGTACAAATTTATGGTTGCCGGTACGCTGCCACTGGCACCAAACATGTTGATCGTATCACAGCTGCCTCGGTCACATTTTCGAGATAATCATCATATCATGTATATTCTCCTAATTTTTCCCCAAGTTTTCCCAAGCAAACAACTTTGATGCTCACAGAAATCGCTTCCAAATATCCGTAAACTGCAATGTCACATGACCAAGTTAAGATCTGACCGGACCGAGCCTGTATCACCGGTGTTTCATGCCGGCCATGAAAATTTATTCAGGTTTTTAGAAAAACAGCCACAAACTTCGGTCGCATAGAAGCATAAAGAACCAATATAAGTGAATTCGTTGTCAGGAACAAGACGAATGTAAAAGTGAGGTGACGGCGAGATGTCACGACATGCCGGAGGGAGAGGCAAAAGAGGCCTGTTTCGAACAGAGAAGGGCTCGACGTGCGGACAGAAGGAAAATGCTCGGTTTGCAGAGCAGACTCAAGTTTAGGTCAGTGGCGGTGGTATTGTTTGTCAGATTGTTTTCCTTGTATATTCTTAGGCTTAGGCTTAGGTATGGACCCACTGTTAAATTATTTGAAAAATACGGCGTTTTGAGAAAATTATTTGGGGCCTTTTTTTATTTTTTTCTGGCAAGTCATATATCGTTCGAAAGTTGACTGCATATTGTCGTGGTCAAATTAAAGCGTGGCGTGATCCAGGGTTGGAAAAAAAAATTTTTTTTTAAACAAGTTTTTTTTTTTTAAAAAATTTTTTTTAAAAAAAAAATTTTTTTTTAAAAAGTCTGAGATTCGGGGAAATTTTACCAAATTTGCCTAAAAAAACGCGCAAAATCGCGAAAAATGCAACTTTAATTGGCAAGTCACTTTTGTGACTTGGTTTGCATCACTTATCAAGGGTGTTTACGTCATTTCGGTGCGATCCAACAGTCTGTGCTTGATATGGACCGCTGATTGCTGCTCTGTGGTATCGGACACAACAGTTTGTGGCCGAATAAGCAAGATTCACACATAAACCACACAGAATTGAGAATATAAGCTGCAGAAATACTTGTCGGGTAGCTGAATCAGTCGTATATGACCGACCTGATGGGGTATAACATCGAAGTACCATGTAGGCACATGCATACTGTGTCCCATGTATTACGGGAAGGTATAATAACATCATTTGGGGTATCTTAGGTACCAAATACATGCCCCAAAAGTGATTTTGTGAAGAAAATTTTTCGACCCTTGAGAAAAAATGACACAAAATAACCCCCAAAAAGGCCATTTTTGGACGTTTTAGAACATTTTGTTCCCCCGAAAATTTTTAAAAAAAAAATTTTTTTTTTAAAAAGTCTGAGATTCGGGGAAATTTTACCAAATTTGCCTAAAAAAACGCGCAAAATCGCGAAAAATGCAACTTTAATTGGCAAGTCACTTTTGTGACTTGGTTTGCATCACTTATCAAGGGTGTTTACGTCATTTCGGTGCGATCCAACAGTCTGTGCTTGATATGGACCGCTGATTGCTGCTCTGTGGTATCGGACACAACAGTTTGTGGCCGAATAAGCAAGATTCACACATAAACCACACAGAATTGAGAATATAAGCTGCAGAAATACTTGTCGGGTAGCTGAATCAGTCGTATATGACCGACCTGATGGGGTATAACATCGAAGTACCATGTAGGCACATGCATACTGTGCCCCATGTATTACGGGAAGGTATAATAACATCATTTGGGGTATCTTAGGTACCAAATACATGCCCCAAAAGTGATTTTGTGAAGAAAATTTTTCGACCCTTGAGAAAAAATGACAAAAAATAACCCCCAAAAAGGCCATTTTTGGACGTTTTAGAACATTTTGTTCCCCCGAAAATTTTAAAAAAAAAAAATTTTTTTTTTAAAAAAAATTTTTTTCAAAAACCTTTTTTTTTTAAAAAAAAATTTTTTTAAAAAAAAAAATTTTTTTTGCCCAACCCTGCGTGATCTTCCAATCTTGATTCGATCACTGATTTTGTTTCGTCGGGCTTGACACCAGCGCTGTGACAGTTTTGTCGAGTCCTTGATGGTCTTCTCTATCTCTCAGGAAGACATCAAAAAGTTTCCCATCGAGCGTTAGCTGGCCATATTGCAGAGCACAACGTTTCAAGGCGCAATCCGACAACGCGTACAACAGTCGTGGTCGACACCGAGAGCAGATCACACGCGATCGCAACTCGATACGTCAACATTGTGAAATGAGAGTGAACGCGATGGAACACGCTGAGTACTTTGCTGGTCGGTTTGGTTTAGTCATGCCATTTGGGCCACTGCAGTTCAAAGCACCGTCAGCCAAAGCGCCACAACACTTGCACGCGGTACCGTGATCCAATGTATACGTAGCGTACAGCTAATGTTCAAACTGGGTCCCGATCCCGAAGTTCGGGATCCCGAGCGGTTTTTTGGATCTCAATCCCGAATCCCGAAAGTTTCGAAATGAATCCGGATCCCAGTCCCGATCTCGAAGCTGTTCGGGATCAGAACCATCTTGCCATTGGCAAAATTTTTAGTCATTTTGCACTTAAAGGTGTTTACGTTTTATCGTATTTTGACAAGCTCGTGTGACAAAATTTGCAAAATAGCCGTGAAATCTCAGTTTTTGCGTGATTGAAAATACTTGCCCTGATCCCAAACACTCATTCCATTCCCTAATCGTAACCGAATATGCCGTAGTACCCCAATCAATACCGCAAGCGAATCCGACCAACTTGGTTCCAACCCATACCATAATTCTTTCGGTACCGTGACCAAAGTCGACCACAGAAATCGACTGAAACCGCAATCGCAACTGCATTGGCAGCCGACGCTACCGTAACCTTGACCTTACCGTAACCCAAACTGCCTAAACGTGCTTTGCAGGCGACATCGAGCTGACGAATAGACAGGCGGACGAGATCATCCAGGAGCTGGACGCAATCGCCAACGGCAAACGACGAAAGAAACGCAAAGTCGGCCAGACGCCGGCCTATCGCCGATGGACGCAGATGCCGATCTCATACCATTTCGCCGGTAGCGTGCCCGCATCGACACAAAGTGGGCACACAGACTGTTTGAAAATTGACTATAATATTCTGATGTTGTCAACTTAATGTGATTCGTGCAAGAAAATGAGGCCATGAAAATGCGACAAAAGAGATCACAGAAGAAAAAGCTGTACAAAGTGGTACACCTACATACTATAATTTGTTCAGACGTGATTCGTCAAGCGATCCAGAAATGGCAGTCGAACACGTGCCTTCGATTCCAAGAGAACGGACCGCATTCGGATCGGATCGAGTTCTACAACGGCGACGGCTGTGCCAGTTATGTGGGAAGGACTGGTGGTGTCCAGGTACAGATATCGACGATAATCTCTCATTTATTTTGTCACATTTGTCAGACGATTGCCTGTATCGCTGTAGTGTATTAGCACCAACTTGAGCATGACACTGCAAGAGTGACCTGGACCGCAGTTGCAATGCAGTTGCGTGTTCGTCTCCTATTTGTATTTGTATTTATATTTGTAGTTTTGCACCTCCAGTGCCAGGTGAATGCAAACGCCCGTAGGCAATGTGGCAAATCCTGTTAAACAATAAAGGAGAGAGATCATGAATGACCACAGTCTCATGATAATGAAAATGCAGCACCATCAACAATATGTAGTCGCATCATCAAATCACATTTTAATACAAAATTAAATAAAATCATAAAAATGTGAATGCGATCATCACATTCTTCCAGCAAATATCGATCAAATCGCCCGGCTGTGCGCACGTGGGCATTGTGATGCACGAGATCGGTCACGCACTTGGCTTCCTGCACGAACAAGCGCGACCCGACCAAAACCGCAACGTGTACGTCATATACGACAATATATTCCCGGCCAGATGGAACAACTTTCTCCCGGCCATTTCGAAAAATGTGCGTTTTGGGAAAAAAACGGAAATAGAACTCTGAAATATTTAGCTTAGCTTGATATCCGTTACGAAGAAAACTTTGCTCATTTTACCATTACAGCTGAGGTTTGACAACGAGACAAATATGTTTTGGGCACAAGATGAACCATGACACAATTGGGAAAGCTTATCGGCTGTATCGACGCACTACCCGCATAACACATTGCTGAAGACCATTACCTTCTTGAACTCACACTCGAACTCACACCCGTGAAACATCACATCTCATATACCCATATGTACAGGTGACCTACGCGAATTATCCGTACGATTTCGGCAGCGTGATGCACTACGATGCGTACGCGTTCGCGTTGAATCCGCAGACACCGGTGATCGAAACTATCGATCAGTCATATCAGGATACGATCGGGCAACGCAACGAGCCGTCGTTCATCGATTACGCACAGGTGCACAATTGCACAGATTTCTCGACCAGAATTACCCTCTTGAACCCAATTTCCACTGAAATTCATTTTCCAACACATTTTACCTACCTTCGTCCCCTCGATAAGTAGTTTTGGACCTGCGATTGTAGCACAGCTTTGGTACACGATATGCAATCTACCGTATACGCATCCACAAATGTGTCAGGTGAACGCGGTGTACTGCAAGTCGTCATGTCCACGCCCGGTCACATGTGAGCACGGTGGGTACGCGGATCCCAACAATTGTGACACCTGCAAATGTCCGGCTGGATTCGGTGGCAGACAATGTGAACAGAGGGAACCCGCCGGTTGGTTGCTCGTTGATGTCACAACCATGAGTGCCATCTGTTCGTAGACCAGCGCACCAGAGCATCGACAGTGCAAATGCACATGATACCCATTGCCCAACGAGGGAATGATTTGAACTGATAACCTTTTGGGTGTTTTTTTCGGTTGCGGTTTCGAGCAACCGGTCGGATCGAGCGCGATCACAATCAGTTCGAATGGTGAAAGTCACTGTGTCTGGCGTCTCACCACCACCAATGGCAATAAGGTTCGGGTACTTTTTATGAAACTCGACGAATTTTAGTGGGTTTGCTGGAAACAGTCAGGTGCAGTCACTACATAATACCACACACAGATCACGGTGCAATTCCAACCGACCAACTTCAAATTCCACTGCAAAGATTCATGTGATGTTTCACACGTTGAGATCAAAAACGGCGACGACTGGAGGAGAACGGGATACAGGTACGTATGGTAACAGTATGCCAACGGCCAACATATGAGCCCGATTTCGGAGGTGGCAGATTAGTGAAACCTTCGTACGTGGCAGCTGATTTGAGAAATGTTACACTTTGAAGAATACAACGTGGGGCATGAGGATTTTCTCTTTCTATTCGCTTTGTAAGCACACCACCTCCGAAATCGGGCTGGTGTTGGCGTAGTTTGCCTTTACCTCATTCTATTGTATAGTCAAATCTTTTATGAATAGAATGGCTGATTTTCATTTTATGCCAGATTCTGTTGCAAACCGCCGTCGCAGCCGATCGTCTCATCGGGCAACGAGCTGATCGTGATCGTCAAGAACGAGCCCGGCCGACAGGCACGATTCCAGGCCACGGTCACCTCAGGTCATAACTTTCGAACAAAAAAGAGTTCCTATATAATGTGACCAATGAACGTTGCACTGTTGCAGACTCGAACGCGCACGTGCCAAATACGCCGAAACCACGCAATCTGCCAACGCCTGTTTTCACACAACAACCTACAAACACGCCACCACGACAGACATTCCCGCCCCCGGTTGTGACGCAACAGCCATTTGTGCCCCCGCCCCAACCGGGGGTTGTGCCCGGTTAGGCGGTCTTGTCCTTGCTTAGTGACAATGTCCTTTGAAGCCTTGCTTGTTGACAATGATTGTTCGATTATTCAATCCTCACACGTGTCCTTGCAGGCGGACAAGGCTGTCAATGCCAACAATGGAGTCCATGGAGTGGCGCATGTTCGCAACCATGCGGTGGCTGTGGCTCGGTTGTGCGGACCAGATACTGCGGTGGAACGGCAAAGGAATGTTTCGCCAAGGAGGAACGCAAATGCAACTTTCAGGTTGGTATGCGGTACACGTTGTGCATCGACACACATGGCCACCATGCCTGGACTATCATGGATATGGGTGTACATTACATAAAACAAAAACCTTTTGCGAGTCAAATCAAACCCGGAATAGCCCCGGCTGGTAATGGTGTACCGCACAGTACAGCCACGTGTCAATTGTCAACGGATTGCAGCAAGCACGTCTTTGTTGTTTCAGGCATGTCAGGGCAATTCGATTCGTTTCGGCAACGGCAAGGTGCACTTTCTCACCGACGGTTGTTGTCTGGGCCTATTCAACAACGACGGCCAGTGCGGCGGCATCAACAGCATCGCGCAGATTCCGAAAATCGCCGAAAAATTCATCAATCTGATTCCGGGTGTCGGATCCAGGTCGGGGTCCAGTAGTGGTGGAGGCGCGGTTGCAGCGCCCGGACCCGCGTCCACAGGCGGAGGGGGCACAAACATTCCGGGACTCAATCTCGGTGGGGGCGCATCTAGCAGTGGGTCGAATCAACCCTTCTGGATGAGAGCGCTCGGATCGCTTTTAGGCGGGTAATTTCTGTTTGTTTTGTTCCTTGGACTAATTATGCATCAATTTACTCTTATGAATTGAAACTCTCAACACTCTGCTTTCGTCCGTTTGCTCGATTATGGGTAACGTTTTGTTTTGTGTACCTATGCGTGCTTTTGTACATGGACAATCATCATGTTTATATTCTGTGTTTGTTGTATAAAATGTTTATGCTTGTTTTGGAAATTATAACATCACGTTTATTGAGTGACAAAGAGAATGAGAAGTTAAGACAAGATTGACAACTGCCCAGAAATTGAGCGGTAGCCGCTTTGTGCTGCAACTTAGTTAGGACCGACTTAGCTTAAATCCGGAATTCCGAACACGGAAATAATTTCCATGCAAAAGCCTACGAAACATTTCCGGTCTGCGGAAATATTTCCGGTGCTTAACCTAAGACCGCGCTAACCTAGCAGTCAAAAAATGAACGACCTTAGAAATTGCAAAAACTAATACCTAATGCTTACCTACATATGCATATGCCAGACTGCGTAGGTGTCGAAAAACACGTCTGCATCACAAGAGAGCAGCAAATTGAATACACATCAAATAAAGACATAAAATTATTTTTTTAACATCACAATTTTATAAAGACACCGTTTGACTTTAATTTCACGTGCTTGCATCAAATCAGCGGAAAGACTATTTACTTGGTGGTCGAACAGGACACTCATTTTTCAGCGCTACAAAAATGAATTGTGCTTGCCATATTGCATTTCTGATGATTGTGGTGAATCTAGTTGAATGTCAAAGGAATCCACATGCATATGAAAACGCGGCTGAACGGATCAAACAGGAGTGCGCCAGACGAAACATCAATTTGCAGAGGTTAGGAAGGACTTATCAAATCAAGTCGTCAAATATTGTCGTCAAATCACGTGTATTGTTTCTCGCGCTCATTTGGGCTCATGTATTTGCTTGAATTAAGCAACCAGGCATTCAGAAGGGTGAGGTTATGACGATGAAGCATGAGGCATTGTTCTTGATCTGATCTTTCAGACGCTGTTCTCCATTCATTGTCAGACGTGGCTTGTCTTTCCTCCCACACTCAATGCACGTTAAGGCAAAACGGTTAATATTTCATGCTTCTGTGCGAGCATCGCTAATCTTTTTGAAATTAACCTTTCTTTAGAAAACCCAGCCCTTTCAGCTGCCTGAATCGAGCCGAAGCTCGTTGTAATCGTATACCTGCCAGCCGACAAGGCGAGCTATGCGAAGCCATTCGAATAATTCGAGGGCCAGCCACCAGCCTAGCGTGGGCACCAAGGGTGCGGCCAAGTTTAGGTTGGTGTGTGCAGTGTTCCTTCAAAATGTTTCAGAAATTTGTGGTCAAGTTTCAGTGAGCTGCGGGCCGAATGACCAGCTTAGCAGCGAACCTGAACCAGAACCGGAAACAGAATACGAACCAGAACCAGAACCGGAAACGGAATACGAACCAGAACCAGAGCCAGAGATAAAACCAAAACCACCGGAACCAGAACCAGAGGTTGAACCAGAACCGGAACCTAATCGCCCATG
>JASAMV010005072.1:0-22940 GCA_030248065.1 Rhynchonema sp. JSB1_4
AAAAAATTTTTTTTTAATTTAAAAATTTTTTTTTATTCCAGCCCAAAACTGCCCGAAGCGGAAAAAAATGAGCGCTAAAGCAAAAAATAGTGGCATTTTTCTTCCATAACGTGTGGTAAGTGCATATAAAGCACTGACGACACGAAAACAATACTAAACAATGGTCAATGAGTACCAACAGTAGTCAGGTACACACCCGTACACTTCCCCCACGTGGTGTGGGTGCCTTCGTGTGGCTTTGTGACACCCAAGACGGCAAATTTGGGTGAAACTATTGCCTCTTGGTACACGACCAATGCAAATATGCGACAAACAGTGTAAATATAGAGAGAATATCACACCGAATCACTGCTTTCGGGTCTGTTGCATGGATAAATGCATGCCCACCCAGTCACATGTACATGTGTGATCATATGAGAGGCCATGTGAGTGTGTGCACTATGTGTAGATGCCACGAAACAACGATTATGGCACCCAATACACCCATGGTAAGGTCAGGTGATGTCAACAGTAGCAATTTTTATGCAAAAAATAGCACTTTTAGAGCAAAAAAATTGAGAAATTTTTGAATTTTGAAATAATAAAAAATTTTTCAACTATTTGAAGAAAGAATTTTATAAAAAATAATATTTTTATTAAAAAAAAAAAAATTTAAAAAACACCCACATGGCCGGTGGCGGCGGTGTGATGATGGAGGAACGAAGAGGCAGGTGGTCGAGAACATCAGAATAAACACACACACACACACACACACACACACACACACACACACACACATACACACACACACACGCGCGCGCGCGCGCGCGCGCGCACGCACGCAGCGCGCGCGCACACACACACACACACACACACACACACACACACACACACACACACACACACACACACACACACACACACACACACACACACACACACACACACACACACACACACACACACACACACACACACACACACACACACACACACACACACACACACACACACACACACACACACACACACACACACACACACACACACACACACACACACACACACACACACACACACACACACACACACACACACACACACACACATCTTAGATGAGGCTGGTTGCGTGCGGGAATTGGAACAGGAAGAGAATACAAAACATTATGACAAGAACCGTAGGCATGCAAATTATGGCTGTCAGAGTTTTACTGAAACGCATGTCCTGTCGGGGCGGCATTAAAAAATTTCCTTACGAACCAAACAGAACATGTTTTAAGCAAACTGTACCTAGAATACTGTGTTTGAAAAATAGCTGGCCGTGCAAGCCTTCAGGATAGACATGCAAGTGATGGGGGCGTGGCATTTCCACAGATTATGCCACTGTAATTGTTGATTTCGTTTGGTCTTGTGCCCTGGCCGTGTGCTGTGTGGTGTACTGCGTGCCCTTTATGAATCAGGCAACGAAGCGTATGCAAATGCATTGTTGTATGTTTGAACATCAATTATGGTTCTGTTTTTAGCTAAACAGCATTTACGCAAGTCAGACGAAAATGTTTTTGAAGCAACTTGCTGCAAAAAGACATATCACCAGTGGACTTAGGCTTGAGGAGCACACTTTCTGTGCGCTATGAGTCATAGTCGTGGTCTGGAATCGGTCTCAGACGAGGAGTTACTGACTTGGCGGTAGCACTACAATGTTTATCGGGTGCGAAAACCCCGTATGCGATTTTTAGATATCTGGTGTCCAGGTGACATCTGGGCCCTGACTACTGTAGTTTGCCGAAAAAAGGAAAGGTCGTTTTTTTTGCAAAAATGTCAACTGTGTCTTACCCGCAATCACGCATGCGGGCACGCTGTGGGATTAGATTTACCCTGAGCCTGGAAGTCCTCCCCGTACAAGTTGTGTGCAAATCTGTGCTTCTCAAGTTACGCTTGTCAAAAAGGCGTGGAGTCCTCATTTTTAGAAAAATCGCACTATGGACACTATTATGAACGTGGTGCATGTCTCACGTTGGAAACGACTCTAGACAGGCCAGCGAAAGATCCAAGTGTCCAAGCAGTAGTTGCATCCACCATAAGAGCTGAACAAAATGACAAAAAATAGCGTTCTGTGGAGTCCAGATAATTTGAACCCAAGGGGTGCCACGACAATGGCCTGCGCCAAAACATTGGGGTCCATAAGTCTCTTTCTGAATTCACATGGGCACAACTTTCTAGTGGGTCAGCTGACAGCTGATCTTTGACAAGGAAGCATTATGTAGATCTATTTGTAGATCTACCATATAGATCTATTTTTGGACGATATGAAACAACGACTATCGTTGTCGTTATATTCCCTATGCTGTTTGTGTTGTCGATGATAATCTCAGAAACAACTATCTGAAACACTGTCACTGGGCTGTCATCCGCATAGGTAGTTACCAACTTGGCTACCATAATATAACAATGTCGAACTGTGATTCCCACTTCGCTGCTCCCGTCGGTGAAGCGGAGTTATATTCTTTCTAAAAGTTGTCCTGGAATTACAGAGTTTTGAACAGAACAAAAGTCAGGCCCAACCATGACTGGCTTCAAGACAATCAAAGTGACTTGTGGACGAAAACGCCTTTTTCGGGACCACGGCGCCGAAGAAGACCTCCGGGGTAAAAATAAAGAGAGAGCAGGATACCGTTTGATAATCGTCTGTTAGCACGCGAGCAAGGCTTAGAAAATTATTGTTTTTGCATCTGCTCGGCAAAATCAATCCTAAACGACGATAATAAAACATCAAGCTTGTTATCTTATTCATGAGAGATGCCATACAGTCTCTCTTTGCGTTGTTCAAGGTGAGCGCCATTTCCGATAATAAATTTTACGATAGCGTGCATGGTAGTTTTCAGTTATCTGAGTTTTTGGCGCTTTTTGGTCGGAACGGCTTCTGTTAGCTCTGCATTCTCAGGTTATTTATAGTGAGATCCAAAATTGGATTTAACGCCGCCGCCGGTGTTCGCCCAGTAATTTACTGATAATGCCTAAGTGCGTAAACACCAAAGCGTTAGTCACAAGAAAAATGGAACACATTTCCGAAACAATCTCACGAAAACGCGTGGGTGTTTTTGTAGTTACCGGAGTATTCCACGTACCACCCCCCCCCGAATACGGTCCTTTGGGGTTGTAAGCGGAAAAATTTCTAATTTTAGCCCTCGTTGGCTCCAGTTGGATTTATTTTGTCCGAACAAGCCCAAAACACTTATTTTTAACACTCAGTAAACATGCCAAACTGTTCAAGTCAGAAAATCAGCGACCGAAATATCAAACTATTCCGTTGTTTCACGACCACGTCACACTATTCAACCGAAGATCGTTTCAATCAGGTTCAAATATGTCCTTCTGTTCTAAAACGCCCCTATTCAAAATGTTAAAAAAAACGAAATTTCCACTTGAAGCCTCAGGGGCTCAAATGACACTTTTTTGTCGGAAGCCTCAATTTCTGTCAATTCCCCCCGGGGCCTGGGCCTGTGTGGAAACCTCCGGTATTTTTTTGGTGTGACCGGGCGTCAAGGAACCGGGCGTAGAGTAAACCTGATTACAATTTCCTGAAACTTTTGTCGGTGCAGCTATAGATCAGCACGTACAAGGGTTGAAAAAGATTAAAAACTGTTTTTCTAAAAACGTTTTTTACGAAGTTTCAGATTCCATGAAAATAGACTAATTTCTCCCAAAAAAACGGGCGAAAACGCTAAAGAAATGCAGGTTTTAATAAAAGAGTTGTCGTTTTGTTGCCTATGCATCGCACTTTACATAATGATGCGTGTTTTTTGGAGACACCGGTGCGATCCAGCAGAGTCCGAGCTTGATGTGGGCCGATGACTGTTGCTCCGCAATACCAGACATTCTAGTTGATGGTCGAATAAAGTAAGATTTATGCATCTAACACACAGAATTGATATGAAGAGCTGCAGAAACACTTGTTCGGGAACCAAATCGCTCGTATCTTATCGACGTCGAGCTCACCGTTGTTTGTGTGCATTCGAAGTGCCCCATCCAAATAAGACTTACAGCATTCGGGCTGCTTGGTCTACATAACTTCTCCCTTTGCAGACAGGCGCAAGTAATCTGCCGCATTGGTGAGAATTTGAGTTTGTATACGTGCGAGATCATGCGTGCGCCGCAGACCTCTAATTCTACCGCTTGAGATGTGTCGAAGAGTCAAGCAAAAAAGGTGCATTTGCATCTCACCTAATATGCGGTGGCCGGATGCAATTATGGGACATATGTACGCATGTGTGGAAATTTGCTGCACTCATCGACATTGCGATGCATGTTGCATCGACAACAACAGAAGGACTCGAACCCCCGACCTTCGGATAACCAGAAAGCTGTTCAACCGACTGGGCTACGGTTCGACGATTTTAACGCGCACTAGAGTTGCCTTAGTTTCATTGTGCTCGCGCTTTGGGCAATAATGAAGCACCAAATAAGGGCTGCGTGTGTACATTGACCAATTTAGAACAATGACACCTTTTCTACCCTCAAAAGTGGTTGAACCATTTTGAGAAATCGCAAAAATTCGAACAACACCATCTGGCTCTATTCTCAAGCTCCATTTTTACGCGTGTCAGACCACCCAGTCCTTGGTACTCGAAATCTCCTGGTTCAGACAAACCCGGATAACATATGAAACTAAACTAATAATGTCATGAAACTGCAAACTAAACGTCTTTGGTCTAAATGTACTCGGAGATTCCGCACCTAAGGTGCACCTGAGACCATAGGGATACCGACCCTGGCCAGCTATAGCCTGGTCACAACAGCCAGCACAATACATGAGTGAGAGTAAATGCACCTGCCAGTGCATCTTGCCACACATACCTGAGGTACCTACCTGAGATGACCGATCAAGCCCCCCCCCCCGAATAGGCCCCACTGGGGGTCATTTGGCAAGCACGAGGCCTTTCTAAAAGTTGCTCATATTGCTGTCTATGTCTTGCAACGTGCTTATAATCGCCATGACTTGGATTACCCGTGTAACAATGATAATAATGGTTGTATTGCCGTGGGGGAGCAAAAGTATGCATTTTACCATTTCAGAACAACCATGTAACGCTTCATTCATTCTGCAACTGGGCCTTAACTAAGCCGTTTGCGCTATTTTTCTTGCTTCAAGGTCTCAGAACAGATGCAGGTCCCAGCGGTGCTTAATCGATCTTCTCCAGTAGAGTATCTCCAGCTCGTGAAAACAAAGCCATTATAACATGTCCTATCAACGAGCTTGTGCATGATGAATCTATGAGAGGTGATGCACCAAATCCTAACTGTCAAACTTTAATGCCAACGCCTCACGGGCCGCACATAAAACGAGAACAAGAGTGTTTCGCACGTTTCTTTACTTTCAACGTGCCCCCGCCGTATTAGATATAAGGATCGAAATTCGAGGATTTGCTAGACTGCTTATGGTCTGGCACTTGAATATGGCTAAAAAGCGGAACCAAATGCATACAAAAATACTTGCGGCTTGAGCTCTGTCACTCATGCATGTTATTATGTGTGTTGTGACACACAAAATTTGGAAATGTGGCCTTACACTATAAGTAACGGGCGACTCAAAATGTTTGCTTGGATATTCGGCACGAAACGCGACCGAAACAAAGCAACGATACCTGAAGCGTGTTACAGACTCAAACACACACGCGCGAGCTAACGCTCTTGACTACTGTGAAATGTGATACGTAACATACAGTACTCAGCAAGAAAGTAAACACGGAACTACTGCTGCATTCAAAACAATGCCGCGTGATTGGATCTGTTCGATCAGTGCGCACACGTGAAACTTGGGTACCCTACCTTTGTTTGATACCTTCGTCTTTGCTTTAGAATATGTATCTGCAAGTGCATGCGCAGTAGTTTGTAAAAGTGTAGCATTCCCGTTTATGGAATTGAATTAGGTGGCTTAGGACAGTACTGGAAATAAAGAAACTCTAACGAAGCGTAAGTGAGACGAAAGTTTACCAACAAAGCTACCACTTGAGAGTTTTTTAACCAGACGAGGATTTTACTAGCTGTGTATGCCAACGACATAGGCGCCGCACTGAGGAACACAACCATATTGACCTTGGCTTGTGGTTTCGGCTCATTGTTTCAAGATACCTGGATATAAGCGCGAGCCTCTTCAGTTGTGAAAACTCATCAACACGTTGAAGCTCAACTCAACCACGTAAAGCATTTCTGAGATCAAACTGCCCTGACTGAATCTGACTATCAACGAATCTGGCCAAGGAGAATGAAACGCGTATTGAGTAATGTGTCTAAGTAAGAATATTCCTTTTGCACGTTAAGCATTTAAAAAACCAGAGAACACATGTGAGCCACTTTAACTAAAATTTTACTCACTGAATAATAAATGGGTTTATTTTCACGACTTTACGAGCCACTCCAGGCCGAAAAAAACAAGATCATGTCACGGCCAGCTGGAATTTGTAAAGATTCTCGATAGCCCGCACAATCAAACGCAAGCACAGAATGCTAATTTGATGTTCATATGCTCAAAATTTCACTTTCTTAATGCGTGGGACATTTCGGACAAAAACCTTCATTGCAATTACAAATAAGCAGGCATTTCTGGAAAATGGCTCAGAAAGGGCGGATCACATAAACCGTGCATGCCGAATGTCGAAATGGAAATATTTCTGGAAAATTGAGTTTTGTCTGTTAAATGCACTGAAAAGACAAGCGCAGAGTCGACTGTTGTGAATACGAAACTGGGCATTAATTGGGTATAGGCATAATAACGGGAACGCACGTACAATCCGAAATCGTTTGTGCACAAAAAATGACTTTTGTACGTCTGGGAATCGAACGTTCCCGTAATTATGCAACATCGTGCACCGCCACAAAGCAAACCTACAAATTTGGGTATAGGTATGTAAGTATATGTACGTCACCGGTACAGTGAGTGCAAAAAACGGCCTGATCATGCCTCATTCAAAAAGGGGAGTCCAACCGTCTAACATGTTAGAGAACAACGAAATACCCATTTAAATTGCGCTGGTGTATAGCATTCTACGCTCTTTGCCTGAGTGCGCAAATCTTTTACGAATGTAAAGCATTTATGTAACTGAAATGATAATGATCATACATGGGGCTTATTCGGAAAGATTTTTCGAATAAGCCCCGGTGGGGAGGACTTACTGCATTTAGTATTTATTTTCTTCGGACTTGTATACCTGGTATGCATTTAGCATTCTTCGGTATTTTCGGCAAAGAGCATAAAAGCGTATGAACGGACCGAAAATTCTGCCAGATGCATGCGTAAGCAACAGGTACAGATTTTTCTTGGTGTATGTATTACTCTCTGTTGGGAATTCCAGAGTACGGCTTGCCATCTGGCCAAAAAACATAGCTCCGTTTGTTGAAGATAGCGTGAGAAACACGTAATGCGCTTTGCTCATGTTCATTTTCAAGCTATACTCTGGTGAATTTCCAAATTCAGCAGGAACAAGAACATGATTGGATCTGGCAAAGCCAGCTTTAGTTTCGGGCATCTCATGAGCTGAGCTGACGGTTGAATACGTACATTACAACGGTGCGCAGTATCCGAAACAAACAACCAGACGGAACATCCGAAGAATGATGTCTAATAGGCCGCAATGTCCAGATGGCATGCACACATATGTATTGGTCGCACAATGGCCATATAAGAATTCATCAAAATCAATCCTGATTTTCACGTTCAGTCACTCTTAACTACTATGCTATTTGTGATTCTCACAAAACATTTTCAGCTGAAAATAATCTAGCAGATCAACCACGTTGCCCCAGGTCTGAAACATTCTCTTTACTACGTGTTTTGTGTGTGATCGCGCAACGCAACGTCATTGCCCCGTCACTAGCCTGCTTTGCGATTCAGGAAAAAAATTTGACCAATTCTTATAAAGTCATTGTGCCACCAATACATATTGGTCGCACAATGACTAATGGAGAATTTATCCAAAAGTCGAAGGATGGACCCTGATTCAGGAACTGCCACGCTCAGTCACTGTTAACCACTCAGTTACTTGTATTGCTAACGAAACATTTTCACGTGCAATTATCCAGAAAAACAACCACGTTGCTGTCGGCTGGTGGTTGTTCTACTGGTTTAAATTTTCAGATGAAAATATTTTGTCGGACATACAAGTAGCTTAGTGGTTAAACAGTAGTCGAGCGTGGCTGAGCCTGAATCAGGGTCGATCCTTTGAATTTTGGACAAATTCCCCATTAGTCATTGTGCGACCAATACATACATGAATGGTGCACCCGGGTCCTGTTTTCCCAAAGGCTTCGGCTGTGTGAGTAGTATGTATGTACCTCCATATTTTCCTCAAGCAGTTCTGCCATTGGACCTTCGTTTTATGGTTGCGATTGTCGGCACAGTCAGTTTAACTCTGAGAATCGGTTGGGTTTCAAGTTGATAGAGTCGTGGTGAAATTTCATCTTAACTTGTGGCTGGCTGGCATGCTGCGTGTGTATATTGGCTGTCCGCATGTTTCATTAGTTGGATTCTCCGGTTTTTATAACCGAGTGTCAGAAATGTTATCCATAATTACAGGAAGATGAGACTTCACCACGACTCCAACAAACTGAAAACCACCTGATTCTCAGAGTTAAACTGAATATGCCGAGATTTGTAATCGCAACCAGCTTATACATATTGCATATGTGACTATGAAACGAAGGTCCAATGGCAGAGCCGCTTGAGGAAAATGTGGGGTAACCTACCCCCCCCTTATGTATACTTATTTTTTTTTGTGTGATGTCCCTCTCTCTAATATCCCTCTTTCCAGAACCCTCTTCTATTTCCCCCTGTTTTTTGTCCCGACATTTTTGCGCACCCTCTCGTCGCTCATCCACCCCCCCCATGAATGCCCTGCCTTTCTCCTCCCGCTCTTCCCCCTTCCCAAAAAACTCCTCTCCCACACGTTCCAAAACAAAGAAAACAAAAAAAGAAAACAAGCACTGCACCCCTTCCCTTCCCATCTTCCCATACATTTGTAGAAAAACAACAAGAACCACGTTGAACTACCTACCCAACCCCACCCCAACAAGCCCTCAACAACAAGCTGCACAAAGAACGCACAACAATCACCCACCCCCACGCAACCCCCACACCAACACAAACAACACACCAAACCAAAACAAACACACCCCACACACACCAAACAACCCACAAACCCCCACCCCACCAAACCCCACCCAAAACAAAACAAAAAAAAACCACAACACACAAACCCCCAAAACACAAACACAACAACAAAACCAACCACCAAAAACCCAACAAAACAATATAACAACAAGAAAGAAAAATGCCCCAAGGGGCATAAAAGAAATATGGTTCCCTGGCTGACTGGCATAAAAGAACGATACTAGCTTGCACCACTTTGCTGATGTTTCATTAGGCGCTGGAATAAACGTAAGTGTGTTCTGAGCTGTTTGATACCGAACAGTAGACATTGAACCATATTCCCGGCGCGTGCTGTCTTGCCACCAGAGACACAGGGCACGGAGATATTGAAAGATTGCAATATTCTCTTTATTTCTCTCCTTGTTGAACCATCGTGCGCAGCCGAAGACTGCACAGTTACCGTCGTGAGGTTGAAAAGAAGAAACAGTTGCCTAAATACGTATGTGGGTTTGCACGAAAGTTTCGATATCGGCTGGGTGTTGGTTCAAAAGAGTTCGCGCCGGGAATATGGTTCAATGTCTACTGTTCGGTATCAAACAGCTCAGAACACACTTACGTTTATTCCAGCGCCTAATGAAACATCAGCAAAGTGGTGCAAGCTAGTATCGTTCTTTTATGCCAGTCAGCCAGGGAACCATATTTCTTTTATGCCCCTTGGGGCATTTTTCTTTCTTGTGTCGTTCTTTTATATCGCGCAAGCGCCAAACAGAGAACCCGGATAAATCAGGCACAGAAAGTTTTCAGTTCCGGCAAGCAATGGTTCTAACACCAAGAAAATGTCGACCATCAGACTTTTCTCAAGTAATCAACGCACATGAGCGCAATGAGGTGTGGGGGTTAGTTTAAGGATGCTGTACTTTTTGGCAGGATATATGAGTCGGTGGTTATCGTGACATAAGGCCAATTTTGTGTTTCGATTTCACTATGGGGTTCTAACAATGGAGACACGCTTGTGTCTGCGTCTTCACCCACCACTGAAACAAAACCAACGCAGTGCCCCACGCGCATGTCCATGCTTTTGAGGAACATGGTAACTTGTCAAGTTATTTATTTTTTTTAATTTACCGCCAGGTATGTATTTGACACCCTAGGTACCATCATTTATAGCGCACTGATTGCGCATCGTCTCAGAGAATGGCACTTGTTGGTTTAGTACCAAGCAAAGCTGTGCAATGAACTTCCATGCAACCTGTCCCTTCAGCTTCAGCAACGAAATAAGTGTCAAACATCAGTCTCCAGATTGCTTTGGTGTTGGCCGCTGCATCTGATCTTGGATTCAATGTTACGTAAAAACTACTATTTAACTTTCCCACGAAAGTCAAATTATACATGCGGAAAAAGCTTCGAATGTTAGAGAGCAACAGCAATTTTAATTAACAAGTTGATATCTTGTGGGTATTTTATCATGAATGACATCACAGCGCATAAACTGCGAACCGCACCTGTGCTTAATAATTAATCTCAAATAAAAACACGAAAAAAACTGAAAAATGTTACCCAGAATTCATTAAAAGTTAGTAAGATAAAACAAAGTTAGCTGCGCGCGTGAATGTTTGAACCCGCGGCCTTTCATCTTCAGTGCTGCGCGTTATACCGCTCGGACATCGCTTCGCCAATCTCCTTCACAAGCTTTACTACATATGTAACTACGCGTGCATTGCTGCATTGCCTGTTGTGCTGGCTGCCTGTGTGTGTGTGTGTGTGTGCTGGCTGCCTGCCTGTGTGTGTGTGTGTGCTGGCTGGCTGGCTGTGTGTTGTGGGTAATACATTGTGCGCTTTATCAATCAGGCAACTGCGTAGCGTGCACTAATGCATTGTTGTGTGTGTCTGAGCGTCCATTATGGCTCTTTTTGAGCTGAAAAACATTTAACCAATTGGAATTAATATATGTTTGACGTAACAACGATTAAAAACACATATAACCGCTGATTTTGGCTTTAGAACCATACTTTCTGTACAAAAAGTCATGGTCTGGAACCGTTCATACTAAAAGTTACGAACTCGGCGATAGCACCACCGTGTTTCTCGAGTGCGAAAACCACATAAACAACTTTAATAGTTCTGGTAACCCAACTTTTCGGCGAAATTTTACTTCGGGAAGCACACTTTACATACAAAAAGTCGTGGTCATGGTCTGGAACCGGTCTCAGTCGTGGAGTTACGAAGTCAGCGATAGCACCATCGTGTTTCTCGTGTGCGAAAACCCTATATGCGATATTAACATTTCTGGTGTTCAGTAACGTCTGGGCCCTGACTACTCTTTTGTGGAAAAAAAAGGGAAAGAACGTTTTTACAAAAATTTCAACTGTATCTTGCCCGCGATCGCGCGAGTGGGCACGCAGCGGAATGAAATTTTGTGTGGACCTAGAAGTCCACGCCGTACAAGTTGTGTGCAAGTTTGGGCTTCTCAAGTTAAGTCTTGTGAAAATGGCGTGAGTTTAAATTTTTCAACTCACGCAATATAAGGAATCAACCATATGTCGCTTAGCATTACCATGCTAGCTCCGAAAACAACACAAAACAAAAAAAAATAGGAGAATGTTAAACGTCTTTGGGCAAAAACACAATGACCGGCTGTTCCAACTGCCCATACTGGCACAGTACATAACACAGTGTTGCAAGCGCGCGCACTGGCAGCACTGTGTAGTGTGGGAGCAAAGTCGGGAGCGTAAAGTCCCTGATAGCACACTGTAAGCCTGTCACAATTGGCGGCAATTCAAAATTTTGTTCCTGGCTGACGTCATTGCCAAGAAGTAGGGGTCTATCTATTTTTTTTAATTTTGTTCCAGAGAACCGGCGTTTATCGATTGATTTCGATACAAAATGTGCACTAAATCAAAAAGTCATGAATATAAACCTTATTCGTCTCGATGTCGGCAACTAAATTAGAGCAAAAAAAACAAACTAAAAATTTCAACTATCAATAATGGCGGGCCAGGTTTCACTGTTCTGCCAGCTGCAAAATCGAGCTCATATGTTGGTGTGGGTGGTTTACCTATACATACAGTATGGAGACATCAGCCAGCTAGCCATAATAATCAGTGCATGTTGCGTACGTAATGATGGAAGCACATTTGCCTTTTAATGAAACTGTTTTTGTAATCGCATGGATTTATAAGTGCACTCTTTCAAAGATGCATGCATACATTACCTGAAGCAGGCACAGCATCTGAACTGCAAACTGCGCACGCCATCAGAGAACAAATCATCAGGTTTGGATTCGAGGCACAGAAAGCAAAACAAGAAAGGATAGCATGCAAAACGTACCAATTACCATCAAAGGTTACTGCCGTACCTGGGACGTTCCTAATTGGGTACCAGGGGTGCACCAAGTGTTTGCAAAGGTCGAAACTATATTAAGAATGTTATGAATATCTTACGTCGTCCAAGTGTACCACCGGAGCTTTTCTTATAAAACCCCCGGTGCTCTATTCGAAAAAGATGGAAAGTCGGTCTCTTTGTTTCTGAAACTTTTACCCAGATAGAGCCACCGGCACTCCACTCGGAAAAGTTTTCGTCGACGCGTTTCTGACATTTGTGAAGATCATCGATGACGTTGTCGAATAATTGAAGGGACCTACATAGATGCGGCTCACTGCGTTGGACTCGGGTTGCTACAACTTTGCGTGCGTCCTGCCACTCACCAACGCGGTTGACCCCAAAAATCCCGCGACAACGAATGCTATTGTCCGAAGACCCTGCATAACCCCTGCCCCACTGCGTTGTATATAACACGAATCATTTCCGAATAGAGCCCCAGGCCCAGGAAGGCTGCACTCACTGGGGGCTCCATACGGAAAACTCCGGTACGTCGCATGTTATTTGCATGGACAGGACATACAAAGCAAATGGAGAGACATCATCATCATGACTAAGAGAAAGCAGATGCTTTTGTGCGATTGCTGCTGGGCATGTATATACTCGCACAGGATCCTGCTCTGACGAGGGATCTTCTCTCTCTTGTTGTTCGTCAGCCTACACATTTATCTTTATGTACATACACGGCGAACCCACCAGCGCATCGCCCCGCCGCAACCATGGAAACACAAACACAAAGATTGCTGTTGTCTCCAAGGGTGGTATTGTGCCGATGCTCCGAGCAAAACGGATAGTCGGTCTCTACTAGTTCCCCGCGTATACAGAAAAAAGTGACTACGTTTGTTTGCGGCGATTTTCCAGGAAACGGAGAGCAAGCGTTGGAAGTCTAGATTTAGAATTTAAAAAGAATTTCCAATTCGTTGCCGTGTGATGTTTCACGGAGCGTGGGTAGCTACATTTTTGCCCCGCGGCGGAGCAGAAAAACGAAAAAAGTCCGGCGCAAAGCACCATTTCGTAGGAGAATGTGAACACCTGCGAGTGTGTGGTAGAATGCGCAGGGCAAAACAAAAAGGGGCAATCACGGGACTTATTATACATACTGTACATGTGCACAAATGCATATACTGTTCGTACAGTATACGTATAGATACGAGCAGGGTTGGGTTGACCAATAACATTGGTATTTTTTGCTTCAATGCAGCCCTCAAGGCAACCCAGTCATAGGGTTGGGTCTTTCCAAAAAATCGTTTTTTTTTAACTTTTTTTTAAAACGCCCTGGTGACCAAAATATGCCACCAAAAAATTGGAAAACGCTCATGTTGGGAAGAAAACGTGGTTAAATGAACTAATTCTATGTGTTCTGAGGCAAAATAAACGGGTTTCAACCCTTTTCTAGCGAGTTGTTAAGATGCAATATCAGACAGGCATCATGGGACCAACTTTGGACGGGGTCATCATTGAAAGTCAAACTCCGTGTATCGACGTATCTTTGGTAAAGTAAAATTTGGTCGAAAATATTTTGAAAAAAATGGGTCAAAAAATTGATTTTCCTTGATAAGGGTACTTTCCCTGAAAAATCAGGGAAAATCAAGGAAATTCAGGATCTAAAAAAACAAAAAAGGACCCAGGCTTTTTTTTTTAAAAACGTCGTTTTTTAAGAAACGCCGTCGTTTTTTTTGCCCAATCCTGGATACGAGTGCATGAAAGTGGGAATCGTTATTGCGGTAACGTAGCTTTCATATTTGCTTGCAGCGGTATTTTGCAAGCGCGCTACCGGAGTAAACGGGGCGTGATTGAACTTCGCCGTAATGTTTGAAATTACACTTTTGTTGTTGAAATTACTTGTTTGAAATTGTAGAGCTATCTCTGACAATAACTCTTATATGAGAAGCTCTCAAACGCGTTGCCCGATCCGTAAGGCGCACGCAGCCAGCTGAGTTTCGTAGCACTTCGCAAATCACTGTGAAATCGCAAAAGACATGTGTGAAGTTGGAGTGGCTGGCAGTCACGTGACCGCTGCAGCTAATACACGCATGATGCGCTTTTTGGATCAGGCAACGCGTTTGAAAAGTTTCTCCCAAGAATATTGTCAGAGCATACCATGCACTATTTTACCGGAGGGTTGTAACGTTTGAACAGGCGATCAAAGAATGCAATTTGTTTTCCGTCTGGACGTTATAGCAGCAAAGCCTCGAGGCCTGTGAGCCTCAGCTGACGAGCTCAGGTAACTAAGCTCTATTCATCGAACAGGTGTTCTTGTAGACACCCGCTTTCACCAAATGGAGAAACAAACACGCATATGGGACGGTGGCATACACTATACTGTAGCTGATAGTAGGCAATGCATGGCAACCTTTCGAGTTATAAGTTTGAGCATAATGTGTGTAGATGTGGTATTATCTGCGACGTTATACTCTGAGCAAACCGCAGAACTTCGCTTTGCTTATGGTTTGCACTTGAAACATTGGCACACGCGCGTTGCGCAGACAGTATAACAATGGTTAGCTTGTACTTCGACCTGCAATCTGGCCCCATTCAAACATGATAGAAGTTTTGTTTTGACAGTAATGTACGTGTAGAAACCCCATCAGTGTTTCTTGGTTGCCAAACGCGCCAAAATGACTCTGCTGTAGGTAAGGGTGTACTGTAGCACTCGCACCGTATAACGTGCACGTTGTTTATCTGTTATCATATCCCTCTTCAAATAACCGGCAGCATCTGGAGTCAATGATGGTCCATAATTATGGTTGTACCGGGCAATACCGATGTGTTATACCTACGTTGATGCACAAAACGATATTCAAGAAATATAGAGCATGAAAATATCGAGTCTATCGAACCAAATATACCGTATTTTTCAATAAACGTCCAGAGCAACTCTAAAAAAATAAACGCCCCGACCTTTTGTTACGAATGATATGGCGGGTCTAAGAATCATTTTGGGCAAAAGCATGCTCACAAGGCCATGCATGACTCATGCGTACCAGTACGTACATGCAAAAACTCAGATGCCTCAACTTACAGTGCATCATGCTACAAAGCTTGGTGGCAGTGGGGGGAAAGTAAACCTCCGGAACTAAACCGTTCTTAGGCGGGAAATTAAATTTGTTGGCACATTTAAAAATGTCTATTATTAAATTCACGTGCGAGCCAGCTGACAGCGCAGTTTTTGACTTTAGGTCCAAGGGCTCCAACAGGAAATATGTTTCTGCTTTCAAATGCAGTCGGCACAGAGGAACACCCCACATACTTTGAGTTAAAGATCGATCGATTAAAAAGGCGAAGCAAATCGTGAAAAAAAGATCATTTGCAAAAAAGCATCAGAAGCTCCGAGTGAAATATTGTAACCAAGTTGTTTTTCATTAGAAATCAAACATGCATTACATTTTACGCACCATATGGGTTAGCGGGCGAATTCAGACATCAAGATTATCACTTGGGAAGCACTTACACCCCGCATAGATCTTGTTTGTTTATGTGGGTTGACACAATAAGATTGTTAATGAACAATATCAATTCCTGACAATATCAACTACTGATTGTTTTCAGTGAATAAATGGCGCGGGAATACGATTTCGGGCTTGGTGTCATTCTATCGCGTGCGTACTTTGCATTTCGAGCGACTTTGTATCACGTTCAGTCATTGTTGGCCGCATGCATTGTAGGCGGCATCGTGATAAATCATGCGTGCATCAGTCTGATGACGAATATGCAAAAAAGTTAAAATAGCTCTTATACATTTGTGATGAATTTTCCACCGTCATCTCAAGGCTGATTACACCTAGTTTCGAATCGCGTGGGCAGGCCCTCCTAGCTGGAGCAGCTTAGGCCTAATTCAGGACCAAAACGTGGGCCAAACTAGCTCAATGTCGAAATATATGGTTGCGTGACAAGAGGGTCCAGTGTTCAAGACGGTCCAGCGTGCAAGAGGGTCCATGGTGCAAAAGGGTCCATGGTGCAAGAGGGTCCATGGTGCAAAAGGGTCCATGGTGCAAGAGGGTCCATGGTGCAAGAGGGTCCATGGTGCAAGAGGGTCCATGGTGCAAAAGGGTCCATGGTGCAAGAGGGTCCATGGTGCAAGAGCGTCCATGGTGCAAGAGTGTCCATGGTGCAAAAGGGTCCATGGTGCAAGAGGGTCCATGGTGCAAGAGGGTCCATGGTGCAACACGGTCCATGGTGCAAGAGAATCCACAGTGCAACACGGTCCATGGTTCAAGATGGTCCGCAGCGCGCACCGCGTTTATTTTTTTGAAACTAGAGCGTGTTCAACATGACTTACATACAACTGAGAAATATCATTTGCTGCACGGCATCGTGCCTGGGCTCGGGGCATAACCGAAGGAAGGGTAGCAGGACATATTGTTACATACCGTTGGAAAACATTCCGACAGTATATGTAACGCACAAATTTTAAGCTCCTTGGAGATTCGCTATCTCTTGGTAGAGGGATTTTTCGTTCCAGAAAAAACTGAATTTTTGAGACTTTTTGCCCTCACATACATAGGTGAGTGGTCTTGTGGCGGTTCATCACTTCACCATTTTCAGGTAGTCGGAATTTATTAACCGGGCACATGCATAAATAAATGCACCAGACGATTATCTCGCATTAGAACTCAAATTCATTGCTCTGATCCAATACACGGTCTGGATAAAGTCATTTTTGTTCTCACTGGTAGATGAATTTCTGAAAAATTAGAAAACCTTGGGTTACGGTAGTTACAGGGGCTGCTATGGCAAAGTGAGCATGTGTTGTGGCAGTACACCTTGATACTTTTCGTTTAATCCCACAAATTCGAAAATCTAAGAGATTCGTTATTTTGGCGCGCCTGACACCTACTTGACAGAGACAATGCGCAATGGTATTTCAGGCGTACAATCTTGCGAACAGAACGAAAAGTACGCAAATTTTTGTTTGATATACCAACAGTGATAGCCGTCAGACATGCAGTTCCGGCCGGGTGCAATTCTAGGCTGAAAGTTGAAGTCGCGCTCGACTTCCTATATAGTACTAAAACATAGGCAGCGGCAGCGCACGCGCAAAACTTCGCGTGCACGCGAAGTTACTTCGACTTTGGCCTATACTTTGCACTGTTTCGCACGCGCGTGCACGCGACTTCAACTTTCAGCCTAGAATTGCACCCGGTACTGTACCCATAATTTAAGCGCCAAGCACAATGCAGTGCCTGTCGCCATGGACCCTCTTGCACCATGGACGTTCTTGCACCATGGACCGTGTTGCACCATGGACCCTCTTGCACCATGGACCCTCTTGCACCATGGACCGTGTTGCACCATGGACCCTGTTGCACCATGGACCCTCTTGCACCATGGACCCTCTTGCACGTGGACCGTCTTGCACGTGGACCGTCTTGCGCATGGACCCTCCTGCAACTGGACCGTGTTGCTCCTGGACCCTCTTGCACGCTGGACCGTCTTGAACACTGGACCCTCTTGTCACGCAACCCGGGAAAAAACCGAAATATACAGTACGTGACTGATATTGCTGCTAATGATTGTGTCTGGGAATTTGCAATTTACAGAAACAAATACGGCCAGTATGTATATACATCACTTATCGTCATAATCTAGATCAATTATAAGTTTGGTAAGAATCGACAACTTGTGTCGACGAAAACAGAACTGGCGGGTACATGAATACACCAACGGTTACGCAAAGGGAGTTATTAGCGGATGATTTCATTATCCATATAAAGCATAGAGCGTTTATTTATACTGCTGCTGAGCTCAAGCCATACCCGCAGCTGAGATATCGTAAACAAATTTCCGTTATTTTGCATTTTGGGCGACTTATATGTACGTATACTGTATGTACATGCACAGTATTACACCTACTGTACATTGAGTCTTGGCACATTTACGTATAATGCATACGTATGTACATGCAACAAAAGTGTACGTTGGGGCTACCCGGATGGGTTGGGCACACTACTTGAGCTTTTAAAAGTTTAAAGCAGGAAATCGTGGTATGGGTTTAGCTGCTGTAGTTTTAGTACACCTCTGTAACCGAAAGACACGCTTGAACTGCAGCAATATAATAACACGTGAAGCTCAGAAATGATTGCGAGAATCAGCCGAAATCAGACAGGTTCTACATTCACAATTGACCAAAATCTAACGATTACGTCACTGACGATCAGATGGTGTCCACCAGGGTTGAAAAAAAATGTTTTTTAAATGAAAATTTTTATATAAAGGCAAACTACACCAACACGAGCCCGATTTCGAAGGTGGTGTGTATTCAAAACGAATTGAAAGAGAAAATCATCATGCTCCACTTTGTATTCGTTAACGTGTAACATTTCCCAAATCAGCAGCCACGTATGAATGTTTCACAATTCTGCCAGCTGCGAAATCGGGCTCGTGTTGGCGTAGTTTGTCCATACATGTCTGTGTGCTATATATATTTCCTCGCTACCTTTAGGGCTGCTTTGGTCTGTCTGCGTGTCAACGATTTGCGTTAACGACTAAACAATTATCAGCCTTAGGTATAGAGGCAAACTACGCCAACACGAGCCCGATTTCGAAGGTGGCATGTGTTAAAAACAAATAGAAAAAGAAAATCATCATGCTCCACCTTGTATTCTTCAACGTGTAACATTTCCCAAATCAGCAGCCACGTATGAATGTTTCACTAATCTGCCAGCTGCGAAATCGGGCTCGTGTTCGCGTAGCTTGCCTTTACCTATTTTCGGCGTCCGTTGTTCTGGCGCTGGCCAAATTTCCGGATGTGGCTGACAGACACAGAGGCATCAATTCTACGGTTCGCTCAGGAGCGCGACACGCACGCATGCCGCAGCTATTGCCATGTCAGTCAGTGATGTCAGCGAACTCTGTCAGTTTTTGATCACAACACTGTGATATGCTGGAAACTAAAACTGATTAAGCTCGATTGACTCATAAGAGACGGGCCCATCTTAACGCTATAGAGAGCATTATTTGGGAAATATTTCAAGTATGTATATTCTGTTTCCCACTAATTTTTAGGCGTTGACTTCGATTAAAAGAACTGACTGACATCACTGACTGACATAACAATACCGGACACGCGCACGGACAGATACACATGCGTACACGCGTCGATCCGATTATGGCGTGGGCAAGTTGCTACCTGATGAATAAAATCACGACACACGCGTGAATAAAAGAGCAAAAGAGCACTACATGTGCATTCATACTGTACGTACACTTTGATTCCACAGTCTGTCCCTGTTTTGGTCACATTTAAGCTTTATGGTTATGCGCGCCAGATTCACTCCACAACAAAAATTATCTCTTCGCCAAAAAAGGACTTTCTATGCGTCGGCATCGTAGGCCTGACAGGCCTGACGCGGCAACATAAAACACCGAGAGAAAGAGACTAGCGGGAATTACAAAATTATTGTTTTGCAGCGCAGAAAAGGAACGCACCACAAAAGCAACGCGCCGCCGCAATCATTTTGTGACTTGCGTGACTGACCGTCAGATTTGGCCATCTTTTCGGCCTTTTTTTCTGTCAGCACCACTTCCTGGGTCTTTTCACGACTGAGAAGATGCGCGGTCGCCTTGATAGCTCAGGGAAAGAAATCCTGCGGCAATTTTCCTGTCGATCACCCAACAAGCCATACTTCCCCGCATTTGCAAAGACAATCAGTGGCCGAATAAGTGTCTGGGTGTTTCCTTGCTTTGCGAACAGTTCCCCGCTTGTTTTTACTGCTGTGGAGAAGAGCATTTTTGTTACAATTCTTGGGACACAAAATTGAGTTACTGTCACATACAGCATGTAATGTAATGCGACCTCCCCACGAAACAAACTGGTATCAATACCACACAGAACAAAGATAGAACATACTGGCTGAAATTTCACGAAACTCGGCTGCTGCATCATAAATAAGTTTATGTACAGCGCGCATGCGCTGGATGACTTTCGACTGTCGTACTTAAATTATATGTAATTGTGTGCTGACCTCCTCTTCTCCGAGGTGGTCTTCGAGCTTATACAGTCCACTAACAGGCGCCGAAACCAAACCGTAACTTCACGTAACAAAATGTCCGCGCAAAAACTTCGTCACATCAAAATTTGTCTCGACAAACAAAATGAGGCGCTAATATGGTGGAGTCTCGTCGTTCTTGATCCCTCGGGTGCCGTTACCGCGCATGTACAATGGTGCTTTTTGGAGGTCAGTTGACCAGAGGAGTTCGCACTGATGAGGCCTGGCACCTCGCCCGTTTGTGAAAACACGCCGAAACACGGGCAAAACTCGCCGCTCTTACATAATTACGCTGTTAAAAACAATATATACAGTATGTACATAACTCCAGGTGCGAGAATATGAATTTGGAGCTTTTTTCGTCGGTGGGTGCGCTTGTTTTGGCAAGCAGGCACTGAAGTAATGAAGCACAGCGCAGAATGGGAATGAAGTTACACGTTCGTCTCTTCCTTGAAAGCTCATGCTCTCTATGCGCCCCCCAATACGTGATTGAAAAAAGCACGATCTGATTCGCAAGGGCGGCAGAAGAACGCAAGGAATATCGCAACAGAAACTCAAATGAACGAAAACACAAAGAGCGAACAATTCACAAAAATCAGGAGCAGAAAGCAAGTAGCAATCTCCAGGCAGCACTAATGCGGCACTACCACAACATCCAACGCCCCTCTTCCATCGCGCCACGGCACCGACCGCGCGGGCGCACCAACCCGCCACAAACGAAGAACAAGCAAACCACATCCACACGAAAAAACACAACAATCACCAACTCACCAACCACCGAACAACACCCAACAAGCTGCTGATTTGGGAAATGTTAACACGACGACCCCGGATGCAACGACCGACCACGCAGACAACGTACAACAACGACCAATCGGAGAAGACAACAAGATCAAAGAGTTTATCTACCACGAACAGACCATCAACATCAAGTGTAAAAAAGAAGGGTTCCACTGGAAAAGCGAGACCGGAAATGAAGAAAAGCCCCTGAAAGTCAAGGTCAACGCTCCGGCAAATCCAAAAGCTCAGCAAAACAACGACCCGACGAGGAGAGAAAGGCGGAGCGAAGAAAGCACAAGTCGCGACGGCCAAGGCTCGGCCAGAGGCCAGGGCGGGAACCAACAGTCGCAAAGAGCCACAACACAAAGCAAAAGCAAACACACGCACACCAGAGAACCAGGCTTAACGAATACAAAGTTGAGCATGATGATTTTCTCTTTCAATTCGCCAACATTTCGCAATACACACCACAACCCCCCGCCCCCCCCCTTCGAAATCGGGCTCGTGTTGGTGTAGTTTGCCTTTATATAAAAATTTTCATTTAAAAAACATTTTTTTCCAACCCTGGTGGACACCATCTGATCGTCAGTGACGTAATCGTTAGATTTTGGTCAATTGTGAATGTAGAACCTGTCTGATTTCGGCTGATTCTCGCAATCATTTCTGAGCTTCACGTGTTATTATATTGCTGCAGTTCAAGCGTGTCTTTCGGTTACAGAGGTGTACTAAAACTACAGCAGCTAAACCCATACCACGATTTCCTGCTTTAAACTTTTAAAAGCTCAAGTAGTGTGCCCAACCCATCCGGGTAGCCCCAACGTACACTTTTGTTGCATGTACATACGTATGCATTATACGTAAATGTGCCAAGACTCAATGTACAGTAGGTGTAATACTGTGCATGTACATACAGTATACGTACATATAAGTCGCCCAAAATGCAAAATAACGGAAATTTGTTTACGATATCTCAGCTGCGGGTATGGCTTGAGCTCAGCAGCAGTATAAATAAACGCTCTATGCTTTATATGGATAATGAAATCATCCGCTAATAACTCCCTTTGCGTAACCGTTGGTGTATTCATGTACCCGCCAGTTCTGTTTTCGTCGACACAAGTTGTCGATTCTTACCAAACTTATAATTGATCTAGATTATGACGATAAGTGATGTATATACATACTGGCCGTATTTGTTTCTGTAAATTGCAAATTCCCAGACACAATCATTAGCAGCAATATCAGTCACGTACTGTATATTTCGGTTTTTTCCCGGGTTGCGTGACAAGAGGGTCCAGTGTTCAAGACGGTCCAGCGTGCAAGAGGGTCCAGGAGCAACACGGTCCAGTTGCAGGAGGGTCCATGCGCAAGACGGTCCACGTGCAAGACGGTCCACGTGCAAGAGGGTCCATGGTGCAAGAGGGTCCATGGTGCAACAGGGTCCATGGTGCAACACGGTCCATGGTGCAAGAGGGTCCATGGTGCAAGAGGGTCCATGGTGCAACACGGTCCATGGTGCAAGAACGTCCATGGTGCAAGAGGGTCCATGGCGACAGGCACTGCATTGTGCTTGGCGCTTAAATTATGGGTACAGTACCGGGTGCAATTCTAGGCTGAAAGTTGAAGTCGCGTGCACGCGCGTGCGAAACAGTGCAAAGTATAGGCCAAAGTCGAAG
>JASAMV010005075.1:0-19444 GCA_030248065.1 Rhynchonema sp. JSB1_4
TGTATCCGTGTGTATACATAATCATATTCATGTTTGAATGTGGGGAGTCAAGCGAGCAAACACACCGTGCGGTGCCCTATGCGTGCCCACTGGCCGCACGTAATTTCACACCAACAAGTTGGGTACGGTAACTGTTACCGTACCTGGCGGGGCACTTGTGCGTTGAGGCACCCGTCGATTACTGTTGCTGCACGTTTATCACGCGTGCGGAGTCCGGCCGTCTGCTAACGCGTCAAAACGATTAGCACCTTTGCTGCAACGGTGCATTAGAATAATTATTTATAGTGTGGCAAAGCTGTACCACATGGGCGCGTGTAAAAAGGTGTCGGCGACCAGGCAAAAGGTGCCCCGTGCCCCATGCGACTTGTCAACTGAACAATAGGGCACACGCGGGGGTCACACACACATGAATGGGTTGTCTTTAAGGGGCGGATAGGATATAAAGGTGCAAGGTGCACCACGGGTGATCACCTAATGAATTGGATTGTTACGCAAAGGAACGGAAGCAAACCAACAACAATCACCAAAGTCACTTGGATAAACAATGGATCCATAAGTGAGTGACAACTGTGAAGGCAAACAATCAATAAAGAGTTACTGTTTGGTTTTGTATGTCTGCTGAATTGACCACTCACTCACTGTGTGAGTGCACCGCTCTTTTGTGATGCAAACTGCTGGAATTACGCGTGTGGCAGTCATTAAAGCACTTGTGCCGCCACCTTGCTGGGGCTTGCTTATTGTGCTCTTCTTTCCATTAAACGGCTTAAATCAATCGATTAACCTTCTATTGTGACACAATCAACGTATGCTGCATGTACAACGAAGTGCGGATGGAATAAAAAAATTCTGGTGTACGGTAGTGCAGTTGGGGGAACGTTGCGCGATTTCGCATGGAGGTTCTGCTTCACGTTCACTCACAACCTGGTGCTGCTATCATTGTATTTTTGAGGCAATCTTATTTTGTTCTTTCAACAGTGTTTGCGGTGCGCGACAGTAACAACGTAGGTAGGGGTACTTAGTCAGCTCGCCCCAAACTGTTTTCACAGTCTTACTGTTTTGTTTGTTTTTCTCTGACACAAGCAATAACGCAAGCACCAGCTTGGTGTACAAGAAAAAAATGAGGTTGGAGAAAAAAACGAAAAAGACGGGGAAAATGAAAAATAGGCTAAAGTCGATGTTTTTGTCAACCGATCATGTCATGTACAAATGTTAAGCTTCTTGGAAATTCACTATATCTTGGTGCAGGTACTTTTCGTTCCGAAAAATATGTTTTTCTTCCACGATTTGGAATGATCGGCACAGAACCTCAAACGAGATGGAGGTCAACTATTAAACGTGCATGAGATTACAGCTTCTGGCTAACCAGTCATCATAACTTCAATGGCTCAAAGCGGTTATTCACTCGGGGAGCGTACGAAATGTTCCAAAAATCGGCCACAGTTTTCGAGAACACAAGTTTGTTCCTTCCGGTACATGAGATGTTTCTTTGATATAGTGCTGGCCACGAAATGGCCGTAATGTGGCAAACCGGTGGTGAATGTCGGTCCATCGCAGAAGGTCACATAACTCCGGCTGGCCTTGACTTCGGTCAACACTCTTTACGAAAGCCTTGTTCTTCGAGCATTTCTTCTTCCGCTTTAGCAAAATGAATGCGTGCATCGGCACCAGATTGCAAGCGTTGCTGCTCCATTATTGTTTGTTGTAGTATGTTACTCAATGTTTATCCAAATCCAATCATACTTTACCAGCGGTGTTTATTAGAGACACACGCACCAGTACTTTGATCACGCAATTGCTACAAGCAACTTTTTGTGTGTCTATTCGATATGGGGCCAACAACTTTTGGAAGGTACGGTACCGATAACTAAAACTGGCACAATAACAAGAACAATGAGAATGTCAAATGACGAGATAAGGCAGACTAAAGAGTACACTTTCCATGCGGATGATACCTGGCCAATCAGGACGGTCAACAACATATCAAAAAATTGTACAATTCCAAAACTTAAAATTGAGCAAGCACCCCTAACAGCCAGATGGGTACGTCCGATTGCTTGTAAATTACAGACGGATCTGGTTCGAAGCACAACAGCCAAGCCCAAAAGGGTGCCAAAGTCACGGAATAGCGTCGCCCATGGACTAGTTGAGACATGCACCCAGTCAGACTGGGCACAGGATCGTTCGGCTTTGGTTAGGGACCAATCGGGATCGAGGTGAAGTAGACGGAGACTGACATGGGTGAATAGGCAGGTGGCGAATAGAATGACGCACAACGAGAGAGCACGATGATGGTTGTCGATGGACACGAGCACGCAGAGACGACCCACGATCACACCTGAAGTTAAGCAGTCACTCAAATATCGATGGATTAATCGATATATCGGTGAACAACGAATCAATGCATAAATTCAACAGACTACGATACCAACTGCGATTTAGGGGCAATTAAGTAACCAAACCATAAACGATTAGTCAAAAAAATTAAACCAAGTCAATCCATCAATCAAATACGCATTTACACAAAATCAATCAATGCAACTAACCGACAACCACGCCGAGCAGGACTTGATGTGGAAAGTGCGCAACGATGTACAGCCGTGACACACTGACCAACAACACCAGCAGCACGTAGAGCATGTTTGCGAACAGACGTTGCGCGACACCACACAACAGCCAGATTAGGATGCTGAAAAATGACGGCACATATTTGGTGGCAATCATCCGGCAAAACATCATGGGTGTTCCCACTTCCGCGTATAGACACCTGATAAAGAACACTGGTCGAAATTAAGCGACATCTGTTGATCTTCAAAACTGAGTGTCCCTCATAGTACAAAAAAAACATGCGACCAACGCACAAAACCGATCTGATCCGATCACAAACTTGAATGCCGGTCAAAATAAAGTGATGAGTGAAAAACAAATAACCACACTTGAATCCACTGATAACGATAGATTCGAGTGCGTGCCAGACGGACACCTGATTCGGCATCACAAGTTTGGGTTTGCTGTAACGCTTGTTGCCTGATTCAACAGGTTCATCAGCAGACGCCAGCAGCGCGTAGAACACCGCACACGTCACCATCACGTGACCGGAGGGACTGCCTGCATTGCGGGGTACAGGTTAGACTCTTTATAGTTACTCTTCCATCATGTGAAACGTTTAAAAAAGATTGGCCGACACTTTGGCCCCTCCAATCTGCTGTCAATGTACAATGCAGACGTGAATATTCTTTTGGCGCACTGTGTCTTGAAATGACGGGTTCTGCTGATCATACCCCTTAGACGATGGTAAATCGGTTTATTTTGAGAATGTGCTCCAACCTGGCCCGGTCTCACAAGTGAGTGGGTATTGTTTCAATTGGATCTCATGTTGTGCCCAAGTGCATTCATGCTCATCAACGTACCAGTAGGGGCGGTCGCCGAATAGAACCCTGAAGTCGAAAAGAATAAGTTCACAAAACTCCGGCACGTGCTTCCGAGATACAGACGGTGGTTCCAGCCCTGGAGTTCATAAAGTCATGCAGATGGAGAGCAGTCAGACGGGACCACCTACGGCCAGAACTGTTTGCAAGTCTTTCTGGAACCGTTGCAAGGGGCATTTGCATTCACTTCAGTGCAATTAATTGCAGTTTCTGGTTGATGTCAGGCCCACACCTGCAGTGAGGCTAAGCCGCAGTATGACCAAAACGGTAACCACCATTGCGCGGTTAGAGCCATCCTGCTCATTCCTATTTATTTTTCGCAATTGTTTTGCTTTCTGATCCTCAGTGCACTTCACCAACCATTTGAGCACAGCATTTGCCACTTCGCTGACAACGGCAGCCGTGAGAAACTGCAGTGAGCGTCGCGGTAGGATCGCAAAGAGCAGCGGGAAATAGACGGAGAACGACCATTTTGGGTTGCCAAGTTTGGTGCAGAACAGCCAGAATTCGCTCGTCAGTGGTCCGTCGAACAAAGGAAGGCTTTGCAGCCAACGCAGCCAGGCCAGTTCGGCGTTGTACAACCAAGCGAACATTGTTGACAGGCAATTGTACAAGTTACGACATTTTCAAGTAAATCTGCAATGTAATGGTGATTTCCTGAGATTGGAGTGCGTAGATCAATTACAAGAAGAAGAAAAAGTGGAACCATTGTTGATCAGGATTCAAATTTATAAAGGCGCCAAATTTGAATCCATGAGCGTGGGAAACAGAATGAAAGAGAAATGAGCAGGTTGCCGCGAAACATCAGGTGCACCTCAGCTCTTATTGGCGTTGTGGCGTTATTTTGCGTTTTCTGCTTGATGTGAACAAATTGACAGGTCAGTTGCTAGAAAAACGAGCCAGAACCATGTTCTGAAAAGAAACCAAATCGAGAGCCAGAACAGAACAAGTCAAGTCAAGTCAAAGTCAACCAAGGCAAAGAAGTTAATGTGATTCGAGCGAGGAGTCGGGCGTCAGCCGACATGGGCACAAACCCGCACAAATTATATTGTTGCGTTAGCATTGCTGTTTGCTTGTTCATTTGATTGCCTTCAAAACTCCACCACATTCAAACCACGGCTCTGACTGCAATGTTTCATCGGACAAGCTGTGTAACCACGTCGTCGTTGCTCCCCCGCCACGCGTGCGCCAACGAGAAGTTCTAGTCTGAAACCTGCTGTTTGCTTGTCTTCCCTTCCAATCTAATGCATTTCACTTGCCCGTGGCGGAGCGGGCAGGACACAGTGGGCAAGGCGTGTTTAGGCCCGGGCCCGAGCATTTTCAGACCTAAAATTATCATGACTTGAAATTACGGTAATTTGCATTTTTTTGGAAAACCGTTTTTCCAAAAAAAACAATTTCTCTTCAAGGAAATATCCGGTACCAACATTCCGAATTCCGAAGTAAAAGAAACACCTGCTTTGCGGCAGAGATCGGAAACGGGCCTGGCAGACTGCCCGGCCCGGTCGGCGAAAAGTCCGGCCCGGCCCACCGCCAGTGTAGGGGCGGGGGGGGGGGATGGGGGGGGATTCCCCCCCTAAGGGCTATCTATCTCGAGTCAACCCTTAGGGGGGGGGGGGCGGGGGGGGGGCGCAAGGGTATCTATCTCGAGCCGACCCCAAATGGTATCTCGAGTAAGTAGATTTATGGTTTTCAAAGGCAAAAATAGGTGTTTTTCGACCTCGGGACCCCCAAAAATCGCGCGCTCCGCGCGCAGACACCCAAAAATGGTCATTTTAGGCCAATTTTCGGCAAAAATGTCAAAAAATACCCATTTTTAGCACAATTTTGCAGTAAAATTGCATGCAAAAAACGGCCTTTTTTCGCCTTTTGACGGACCATAGGGGTATCTTGGGTAGCCTCTGGGGGGTATCTCGAGTAAGTCCGAAACCTTCCCCCCCCCCCCTAGGGTATCTTGGGTCGATTGGCCTGCCACCACACTGCCCACAGCAGTGCTGTCGCTGTGGCTACTTTGGCGGGGCGGGTGGGTTACCTTTGGGGGGGACCAGTGTAGTTCCTGGGGGGGGGGGAGGGGGGTCCCCCCCCTAAGGTACACTAACCGCCGCGACCAAGGTACACTAGTACACTAACCGCCGCGCCAGGTACACTAACCGCTGCAATTTTTGCCCAAAATCTGCATTTTTAGGCCTAAAATTGTCCATTTTAGGCCTAAAAATGCATATTTTGGGCAAAAATTGAAGCGGTTAGTGTACCTGGCGCGGCGGTTAGTGTACTAGTGTACCTTGGTCGCGGCGGTTAGTGTACCTTAGGGGGGGGACCCCCCCTCCCCCCCCCAGGAACTACACTGGTGCACAGCGCGTTCCTGAATGCACTTCGGAACGGGAAATCGAAAACATCAAATGTAGCGACACCCATTTCACAGGGAACGTTTTGACAGATATTTTGATGCAAGAACTGTTCTTGCCTGTGAAAGTGACTATTTCGAAACTGGTGAAAATGACGTGCCCCAAGTTCCGATTACGCCACGATAAGGACGACAGACCATGAATCCCTACTTGTCATGCATATTGCCAAAATGCGTCGCGTAAAAAAACCGCAGTTGCAATAATTAGTACACCCTGAAAACGGATTGTTGCAATTGTAACTTCGCGAATTCAATCCATTTTCTCTTCGTCTTTCAGCGTTGTGTTCACGGACGACGTTGCTAACGAGTTCCTTTACGACTACGTGCTGCCGCCGATGAAACGTCTGTCCGAACTGATACATTTCACCAAATCGACGCTGCAAAAACGGACATTCGCTCGTCGGCCGTTCAAATCGCTCATCGAGAACTCGCTGTTGAGTGAGGCCACTGGGATTTTGAACGATCCGACACTGGATAAAAAGAAATGGGTAAAAATGGGTGATTTTTAGGCCGATGTTGTCAAAAGTCGCCAGAATACCCTTTTTATGAAGAATTTTTTCCAAAAAGGGCAAAAAATCGGTCAAATTTTCGACCTCAAAAAGTGACTTTTTCGTGAATTTGGGTCTTCCCCCCCTTCCCCCCCAGGGAGGTACACTAACCGCCGCACGGAAAAAAGGGGTAGGTACACTAACCGCCGCGCCGGACCAGGAACTACACTGGGGTGGGGGGGACCACCCACCCACCCCCTCCCCCCCCCGCCCCCCCCCCAGCCACAGCACTGGCCCACCCACAGCTCTCTTTGCTGGTTGGCCCGCCCGACCCGGGCCGTTTTGACTTGAGGTCGGGCCAGTTTCTGGGGGGGAGGGGGGCCCCCTAAGGTACACTAACCGCCCCGACCAACGTACACTAGTGCACTAACCGCCGCGCCAGGTACACTAGCCGCCTCAATTTTTCCTAAAATATGCATTTTTAGGCCCAAAATAGGCATCTTTGTTGGGCCTAAAATGGGTAATTTTTAGGTCAATGATGTCAAAAGCCGCCAAAATACCCTTTTTATGGAGGATTTTTTCCAAAAAGGGGCAAAAGTCGGATGAAAGTGCTGGAAAACTATGTTTGAAGAACTATGGTTCTGCAATAAAAATAGGGTTTCCCCACAATTTTGACACTTTTTCAGGAACGTTCAAAATCCGCCGTGCAATTTTTCCGGAACATTATGTTTTACTGAAAAAAGGTTTTTGAAACAAGTGTGAAAGTTATTTGGAGTAAAGTCATTTTTTGAGGGCGGAAATTTGACCCGTGCTTGCCCCTTTTTGAGAAAAATCTCAATACTGTTGTGCAAAAACTAAAACCATTCGAAAAATTAAAAATATTTCGACTGATCATTCATGTCACGGACAGAATTTACCAAATCCAAGCACTCCCTTCGTGTCAAAAATCTTTTTACATTTTCTTTCAATTGTTTTGCAAAAATAATAAAAAACGCCAAAAAAAAACAATTTGTTCCAAAGGCCGAAATAACTAACCGATACATTTCCTGTGACTGAAAAAATGTCGGAAATTTTCGAAAAAATTGCCAAATTTTCCAAAAAAACCTGAACAGTCGCGAGTTCCGTTTCTCAATTTTGGTCGTCCACAGTGTAGTTCCTGGTCCGGAGGGGGAGATAGCGGACACCCGTTTTTTCTCTAAGGGGAGATAGTGTACCCGAGGGGGGAGGGGGATGACCTAAATTCAGGAAAAAGCCACTTTTTGAGGCAGAAAATTTGACTGATTTTTAGCCCTTTTTGGAAAAAATTCTTATAAAAAGGGTATTTTGGCGACTTTTGACAACATTGACCTAAAAATCACATTTTGGCCCAAAAATGCCCATCTTAGGCCTAAAAATGCCTATTTTAGGCAAAAATTGGGGGAGATAAGTGCACCCGCAGGGGGAGATAGGGGCAGCGTAGTTCCTGGGGGCCACTCAGGTGGTACACTATCCCCCTATCTCCCCTCCGGGTACACTATCTCCCCATTTTTTGCCCAAAAGGCCATTTTTAGGCCTAAAATAGTGTACCACCTGAGGGGGAGATAGCGTACCCGAGGGGGGACCCCCTCCCCCCAGGAACTACACTGGTCGTCCAGTAGGTCTTTCCCGCATCAAGCAATTTTAGACCACATTTTGCGCAAATGTACTCGGTTTGAACAGACTACCAACTTTTGGACCGGAAAATGTCGAAAAAAAACGTTTTTTTTTTCAGGAGAGATGGGAATCGGCCCGACGATATTTTGAAGAAAATTTTTTGTGCAAAAATCACAGTTTTTTGTTTAAAAACACCTGAAAATCATATAAGTCGGTCCTGAGCTGCTGAATCCCTAGAAATCTTGGCTAATTTACCGTAAAAAATCACGACTTTTTATTGAAATTCGATGATGTCGTGCCTTTTCCGGCCGACCATCCCGGCCCGGCCCGATTCCCACCTCTGTTTTAAGTAAATTTATTTTTCCGGAAAAATTGCAGTGTTTGTATCACACCGACACCGGAACTGAATGCATGTACACACGGTGCTATCATATGGCAATGGCATCAAATTGCTGCTCTGCTACGTGTGTGCGAAAAATCGAACAAGTGATCATTTTAGTGCCGTTCGTGTGCTGGCCAAAGCCAAAGTTTCATGCATGTCTGATTATGTTTTTTTTTGAATCGAACATCACTCCCGCCATGAACACAACTCCTGCTGGCTGGGCCGCACGAGTTGGCGTGCCTCCAAGACTGTCTCACATGGTTATTATGGTTGCACACACATTGCCACAGAGAGCAATGCAGCCAGCAAAGCAGGCAGTGGCGAAAACTTTCGGGCTTCCCTCTTGCCGGTCCGCGTTGGCTGCTCAGCGGCACGTGCATCGACACGTAAGCCGAAGCCCAAGCGACAACTGCGCTCACCCGTTCACGTGACGTATACATGCGCTATGCTTGGCTGGCTCTGCCTGTCATGTCGAATATGTCAGCGAAGAGTTGACTGGCTGCTGCTTGCTGGCAGAACAGCAGGGTGCGTCGCAAAGCAAGCTAGCTGACTGAGCCGGTGCACAACACACAGCCAAACAGCGCGCCAAGCGTCAATGTGTGTGTCTGTGTGTGTGTGCGTGTGTGTGCATAGTGCACTGCATTATGCTGTGTTGGCTGAAACCACGTCACGCCACCAGAGTGTGCCCTGTGTGTGTGTGTCACACCACCACGAGGTTCACATTGTGGAGGCAAACCAGCCAACCAACACACACGCGCGACGTTTTGTGCTTTGAATGAATGTGCGCAACGCATCACTATTCAGGCTTTGTTATTTGGCGAAGCTTTGTTTTTCTCAGCCAGAAACTTCGTCGCGAATCGCTGCCCGGCCCGCCCACTCCGCCGGGTCACACGGTGGTTTGTTTTTCAGTGGTCTCTTATTGCTGCCTGTGTAAGAAACAACAGCTGTTTGGGAAAGAGCGCATTTCCATTTTTCATCATAATTTTTGCCTCTCTGTTGCATAGGTCTCAGTTCTCTTGTTTTTCTGACAGAGTCATATTTTAGCAGGCACTTTCATAATCTTCGTCGCCTCCTTGTCTGAAAATACTTGGTTCAATATCGAACTTGGTGATCGGATCGATGTGACTTGCCTTGAATAGCGCGTGATGATTGCATTTCGGACATTAAGTTATTTACTGTAGCCAGCAATTTCGGGAAGTCGTTTTAGATCGGATCTTTTACGCTGGACGAAATTAGTGGCATCACTAAACTTCTCAATATCAGTTCAAAAAGGTCACGTGATCAAGACGGGTCACATCCGATCACCAAGTTTGATACGATGACGAACATTTTCCACATCATCCCTCCAGACAATTTCGCAATCATCCGTTTGTTTCATCGTATGATCTCGCAAACTGTCGAATCACTATCGTTCTTTGACTGATTGAGTTGAGAGAGAAATCGCAGCGGCGAGGAATTTAGTTGACCGTTATTTTTGGAGCAAACAACAGGTTCGCTGGAACAAATCTGATTGGCTTGCGCATTCCCTTGCCGTGCATTATTAGCTGCATGTTCACACGCAGTGCTAGTGCAGTTCCTTATGTTTTGTCGGTGTCACGATGCTACGTGTTAATCATGTGTCTGGCTGGGGTAGCTAGCCGTGTTTTTTTTGAATGCATGATAGTTTTTCACTCTCATTCCTGGCCTGTAAAGTTGCGATTGCGATAAACCAATTTTTTTCATTTTTGTGAAAGAAATCGAAAAATTTCCAGAGGATAGGTAAATTTCCAGTAGCACAAGAAATCAAAGAGCAGGTATGATATTTTCATCCGAAAAGTTTGTCTGTGAAGCATAATACTAAAAGTCACAATGTGCAGCTGAAAACACAGTAACTGGCCAAAATCTCCAACCTACTTTATACTGATTCGAAGTCTTGGTTCCCCTTTTTGCCAAAGATTAGAAAAAATGTGCTCGGTTTTTTACGGATATTTTTTCGGCCGAAAAGAAATGGAGCCGATTTTCATCGCTTTGAGCGACAATGACAAACTTCTTGATGTCATTTTAAAGTCCAAGTAGTCCAACCGTCTATTTCTCGCTACTGACTAACTGCATGGAATCAAACATGTCCGTTTGAGATGATATCAAAAAACCACGACGGTTGTGCTTTGATGGCTATCAACCATATGGCCCTGACCCAGTGTAGTTCCTGGGGGGGAGGGGTCTCCCCCTCGGGTACGTCTGTTCCCCCTCCATGGTACGCCTGCCCCACTGTTCCCCCTCCGGGTACGTCTGCTTCCCCAATGTTTGCCTAAAATAGGCATTTTTAGGCATAAAATGTGTGATTTTTGGTCAGTGTCGTCAAAAATCGCCGAAGTACCTTTTTATTGGGATTTTTCCAAAGGGGCAAAAATAAGCCAAATTTTCGACCTCAAAAAATGACTTTTCTCCAAATTTGGGTCGTCCCTCCTCCCCCCAGGTGGATACGGCTGTTCCCCCTCCGAAAAAAGGGGGTACCGCAAACCGCATGTTCCCCCTCCGGACCAGGAACTACACTGCCCTGGACCCTACCTCAGTTTAGATTTTCCAAGTTTTATTCCAAGACTGATGCTGTTCGCGAAGCTTAGACCCGCAGTTGATCAAATTTGTTGCCAGCCACTGCTGCACATCCGTTTGGTTGTCTTTCTCCGAACCCCAGCTGTTTGCATTTGCATCGCTCTCTCAGTCCTGTTGCTCAGTTGTTCGATTTGTGTTTTTGTCTGTGCCAGCAATCCATTGCCATCAATGAATAAATTAACCAAATCAACGGTAACTATATTTTTGTTGCAGGTCGCCGCGTGCTCACGTGACCTCCCCAATTTTACAAGTCGATGCCCCTTCCTATCGACCCGTCATCCTTGTTGGATCATCCCCAATCCCTAGCAGTTCTCGGCACTGCAGCCGCTCTTGGTAAGGCTGTTTGCCTTTTTTTAAATTTTTGTCTCCCAATTCTTTCGTGCAAATAAAAAATCTCACCAAAAAAGGCAAATCAAAGATAACGCTTGCTGCAGGTACAGCCGTCACAATTTCATACGGAATGGGCTGGCTGAATAAACGCGCCGCGCGAATTAAGCCATTAGTCGATCTCGATAATCAGACCATCAAATCGCCGGTTAGTTTTGGGTGTCATGTGGCCATGCGGCGGTTTAGCACTGACGATGGTTTGGTGCACCGCTCATCTGCGAGGACATGTCGAGACCGACAACCAAAACGTGCTTTTTCGGCTGTTGTGAACTTGAACCTCGGGTCTGGACGGGGCCGGGGCCTCAGAAACTTTCGCAGTTCTGAATTGTAATTTTGGCCAAGGGGCTTGTTCTCAAATAATAATCGGCTATTACGCTGGCTGAAGCTGTCCCTGATGGAGTTCGACCTACAAGTAGTCCTCAGTTTTAATATCGAAAGAAAATAATTATATTTGCGCGATAATTAATAGTCGAATTATTATCGTTGCAGTCGGGTGAGCAATATGCGCGCATCGCAGCGACCGAGTCTCAGATCCGTCACTTTGCGTTCGACGATGCGCGCACGATGTACGATGCATTCAGGTCAGTGCTTGGTTTGTGCAACATTCGTGTTGTTGAGGTCTGTCCAAGCGGTTTGTTCGCTGTATGCACAAACCATACAGTACAAGTACGGTGTAGATCGCAGACAGAATATCCGCCATTTATCATGCAAGGTAGTAAAGTCGTTATCAAGAGGTTATCTGTAAAAATGGGATCAAATTGTCGCTCACTCTGATTCACCACGATCAGGACACTAGATAGAAAACTGCACTTGTTTATGGTCCATTTTGTTCCACGTGGGTTGAAATAAAATCAACAATTTCAGACGCGGTGCACGCGAGTCAAAGTCGGGCATGGCGCTCGGGTACAGGGAGAAACAAGCAGATGGCTCCCTCGGGCCGTATGTTTGGATTGGGTATGACACTGTGAGTGGCTTTTTTTGGCGTTACTGATTGCCTGATTGATGGCAATTTGTGCGTTACTTTTTTGTTTTACATGTTCTACTGACATTATAATTTTGACTACCTTCGAAAAATTTTCTGCAAAAACTGATGAACAAAAGAGTTTCTGGATAAAAGCGGATTTGTATTACACTCACGAGAAAGTCAACGATCGACAACAGAATTGAGACGATCGTTGGGATTCGACTCGACTAGTAACCATGTATTTTAATACGCATACCAATTGTGCCGAATTTCACAGGCAATCCTACGAGCCGAGAAGATCGCAGCCGCTTTTCTGAAGCTGGGACTTGCCAAGGGCCAAAATACTTACGTTGGAATCTACGCCCGCAATTGCCCCGAGGTGAGTTGTACGGTTGACTGGTCGCTCCGAATAGTGGCGTTCATAATCTCTTTCACTGATACTTGACTTCCATCTATTGTCATTGACAACTTGTCAATGCTTTTCTTTTTTTTATCACTGACGGAGGAGCGGGGATTATTATGCCGCTACTGATGGGCAGGCAAAAGTTCAGAAAAATACGTATGTTTCAACGTTAACGCGCAGTACAACGTTGAGAATTCGTTCCCCCATTAGTGCTGAAAGAGCCGGGCCGTGCCGGTATTGCGCCATTTCTGCACATGTTCAGTGCCATTGTCAATCCAGTTCAACGCTGCCCAAAACAGTTTCTTTATTTTATTCCATTTTTAATTTAATCCCAGTTTCTATTTGCAGTGGGTGATCACGGAACAGGCGTGCTACATCTACAATATGGTCACCGTGCCGTTATATGACACGTTGGGTGTCGATGCGTGTTCATATATTGTGCGCCACACCGATTTATCGCTGGTCGTGTGCGATGATAATGCAAAGGCGCTAAGTGAGTGGCATGAACAGTCCCACGCTTTCGTAATAATAATTGGTTTGAGAGAGTTAATTTTTTCGAACACGTTTTCCTATGATTCGCAACAAATTGCCGGAGAATGCCAAATAGCACCCCCCCCCGAATAAGTAACAATAGGTCACCCGATCAGTGGAGGCTTATTCGGAAGATTTTCGGAGTAAACCCCATCTATGGTCATTTTTAGCGATGTTTCACGCATACATAGTGAGGGCTTTATTTGGGTTTGCGAAATTATTATTTTTTCAATCTCACGGGAATAAACACAACAAGAAACACCCCCCCCCAACTACCGCCCCGCCGCCCCCCGCTAAAGGAGCACACAGGAGATCCATGCGATCAATTTTGATCCGATCGCCGTTTTTTTTGTCCCTAGTGCATACTGTCAGGTGATAAGCATTGTCAGTGCCCGAAGCCGAAGACCGACCCGCACACTGCATTATTATCTTGACAAACTTGCTTTGTTTTTCAAAACCTTGTCCATTCAAAACTCATTTTTTGATCTCGCATTGCAGAACTGCTGCAATCCACCGAGCCCCTGCCCACGCTCAAGTACATCGTGCTGACGGGCGAGCCGAGTGCCGATGTGCGCACACAAGCGCGCGCCAAGGGAATACAAGTGTTCACGTTGGGCGAATTGGAGAAAATGGCCGAATTGACCGAGAAACCGGAGGTGCGATTGGTTTGCCTTGTGTTATCAGGGTTTTTTTGTTTTGTCTTCGCCGCAAATTGCACTTGGGGAAGTTGTTGCGCTAAAAGGTTGGGATTCTGGAATCACCTCCAGTGTTTTGTGGTTGCGTGTTTGTGCCTTTAGCTGAATTGAAAAAAACGCATGAGTACAAAATGGTAACAGAGAGATTCGTTTTTTGCTGGCTAAGCGCAATAGAGGTTTGTACGACAACATTTTCCCAAATTCAGTTTTACAGCACATGCTGACCAAGCTTGATTTGAGGTGGTAATCAATTCTGTTGCTATTGCCAGGAAATTTCTTTCCAAAAGATAGCTTTTTCTTGCCAAAGACAAGTGTGTACCCATAAACATGTCTGAAAAATTGCAATTGCTGCTGCAGCAGCAAATTGAAAACAGCAGTAGCGATTTATACATAATGCGCCATTTTGTTTTAGACTACTCTATCATTATAAAAATTGCTAAATAAAACACTGCTATACACTCCTTTACAGCCGCCCAGTCCCGATTCAGTGATGACCATTTGTTACACGTCCGGCACCACCGGTCTGCCGAAGGGTGCCGTGATCACACACGCCAATATTGTTGCGGTGGTTACTGCGACGTTAGTTGGGCGGCGGGGGCATGAAATTGACGCATATTGAATACCTTTTTTTTATCGAGTCTGCACAACAAGTGTGAAGAGAATATCTTTCAGCGATAGTTGTCTTGATTTGGCGACTTTAATTGTGGAGGACTATGTACAGTCTGCGCCTTTTATGGTGACTCGTTTTTCATGAAGCGCTCCTGGCGTGGGCGGTGACTACTGGTCTCGAAATGACACGAATATGTTCGGTTCAATCTTTTTCTCAATCATTTCTGTTGTGGTGGCATTGTTTCGTGCCCAAAATGATCACTTGACGCAAAAGAAGATCTTTAGATGGGGTGTCAAGGCCACCTCCCCTATACAACGGAAGGGGGACGGTCTTTGTGTCATTTTTCATCATGTTTTAATTTTACTATGCCCGCGTTCATCTCTTTACAGCTGTTTCCTCAACCGTGCGCGCGTATCTCCCGCCGACGTCTACATGAGCTTTCTGCCGTTGGCCCATATGTTCGAACGGCTACTTCATGTTGGTTATGGCTCGGTTTTTTGTATGATTTTCATTTTGTCTGGGCCGCGTTCCATTGCCGAAGAATGCCCGTCATCTGAACAATTCACGTCATACATCGGTCGAAATTGAGTCCGCCTGTCAAGCTTGAGAAATACGTTTCAAGTTTCTATCTGATCGCTCACGTTACAAAAGATCAGGACCAAGAACAAGTTGGAAGAGCCAAATGTTCGGTGCCCATCTGATGCGCGCAGGCGCGACATTGTGCTTATGCCCTACGAAACACGAGCTCACTTCCGGCACTGTTTGTTGCACAATATTGCAGTGTGCCGTCTACTGTCACGGCGGGCGAATCGGCTTCTTCTCGGGCGATATCAAATTGCTAACGGATGATTTCCAAGCGCTTGAGCCGACCGTGGCTGCGGTGGTGCCGCGGGTGTTGAATCGAATCTATGATACGGTTCGTTTGATTGTTTGTTTGTTTTGTTGTCTGGCTTGTCTGTGGTACGTACATCAACAAGCCAAAGCTCCAGCTGCGGCTTTATTTGCGCGATTAGCGAAACTTTTTTCTTGTGTGATTCTTTTGGTTGTTTCTTTTGTGAAGTTATTAGGCTTCCTTCGGCTCGCGCGATCGCATCGAAGTTGCTATGCGACTGAAACTGCGGCTTTATTGATACTATTTGAGAAAAATTTTTTGTTTCGGCCGTATTGTATTTGTTGTAAAATGATTTCAGTGAGGGTGCCGCCATTCAACAAACTTGCAACTGCTATAGTATTTCCTTTTTATGCGAGTCAAAGGAAGCCGTGTCAACGTTGTAAGCCAACTCCTAGCTGAGGTCGAAATCCACGACTCTCCTTGAAAATGCAAAGAAAGAGAAATCACACGTGACATGCACGCAGCCAACGTCACCAGAAGCCTGAAACATTGTTTCGTGCGCCGCAATCTTACGTGGCGTGTGACGTCTGATTTCTCTTTCTTTGCATTTTCAAGGTGAATCGCATATTTTCGACCTTAGCTAGGAGCAACTGGATCGCACGTTGAGTGGATGTTTGGACCAATATAATACGGAAAGACTATAGTTGAGGTGCACTTACATCATCCTCGAAACATTTTGTTGGTGATGGGAAGAAAACCGAAGTTATGTATTGTTTGCATGCAGGTGCAAGCATCGGCGTCATCGGGCGTCAAGAAATGCATCCTGAATTTGGCTGTGAATCGCAAAACGAGCGAATTGAATGACTCGGTCGTTCGGTATGACTCGATCTGGGACACGTTGGTGTTCAAAAAGGTCAGACAGAAAATGGGCGGGCGAATTCGGCTCATATTCACCGGTGAGTGAACGGAGACTATGACCTTGTCATTTTTGTGCTATTGTTGCGATAGGCTCTTTACATTTTGTGAGAAAACCCTGGAAAAGTGGAATTGGAAAACTATACAATAGGTGCACGTATTGTGACTTCAAAAAGCACTAAGACGCAATATGTCGACATAGAAACTGCTCAAAGTGTCTGAGTTACACAATATTGGGTTTAACCTTCAGATGGCACTTCGGCATTGATCAACTTCGAGAACTTCGAAAAAATGCTGATCAAAAACGTCCTTTTTGGCAAAAAATTGTTCACATTCTATATTATTGTTCAGGCGCTGCCCCACTCGGTGAGAACGTGCTGACGTTCATTCGTTGCGCGCTGGGCTGTGTGATACTGGAGGGATACGGTCAAACCGAGTGCGCTGCCGCTTGCACGCTCACAATGGAGGGCGATCATGTGCCCGGTAGGGGGCGTGCAGTGGTGTTGTTTGGGGGGTGGGGTACCCGGTATCCGGTATCTTGATTTTTTCACCCAGGGGTATCCTACCCTAAAATTATTTTGAAAACCGTAAAAATCGTCTTTTTTATCTCAATTTTTCTCTAAAAAATTGACCTTTTTTGAACAACCGCCCTGGGTATCCGAGATTTTTTATTTTGGGTATCCGGTATCCGATAGTTTTGGATTTCGGGTATCCGGTATCCGGACCTCTTGATTTCCCAACGACACCACTGGTTGCGTGAGCGAATTTTGTTGGAACACGTTTGCCTGATTTGTAAAGCGCACCCACACCCGGCCCCGGTGTTTTTTGGTCGTGTACCCTGAGAGTCTGTGGGTCATGACTTAGTTGCCGGGGCGACATTATTGAGAGAAAGTGTCCACAAAAGAGGTAGACTCGCATTTGAGATGGATCTATTGTCGAGTCTGTTTATTGGGACGCACATTTTGCAAAATTATCAACGTGCAGCCTATCCTCACAATTCTCAGACTGAAAGTGATATCTCGCATTTTCACAGAGCGAGGAACGGAATGTCCCGCTGTGCAGAAGTGTAAGGAGGGCAACTTCCTCGTGAACTATTACAAGCTCGACAATTTGGAAGCAAAAATAATGACAATTAAAAAAATGCAAGTCTTTCCATGCCAGGTCATGTCGGCGTGCCGTTGCCATGTGTGGAGATCAAATTGGAAGACGTTCCCGACATGAATTATTTCGCGAAAGACAACAAAGGCGAAGTCTGTGTTCGTGGCCCGTCGGTGTTCAAGGGGTCGGTATCGCTTTTGTTGTCCTGTTATTCATCTAATTTGTGTTTCTGTTCGATCATCCAACATTTTCTGTTTGCTATCTGTGCCCTGTTTCACGCGGGGACCATGAATTTTCGGCCATTATAAGAATAATCAGTGCACGAAGGCGTCACCGCACGAAATTGCAGGCAGAATTCCACCAAATGGTCGCTGCTTTTCCCCAATGTAAGGTGACCACCATCATCAGTCTGTAAAATACAAATCCCAAAATATCTTGAAATCAAAATTGCGCAATGTAAAGCTGACGTGTAAAACTGACTCTGGTCTGATGATAACGTAGCTAGCCGATTGTGCCTATATTTCAGTTATCACAAAGAGCCAGAGAAGACGGCTGAGGCGCTCGATAAGCACGGCTGGCTGCATACGGGTGATATCGGCGAGTGGACACAACGCGGCACGCTCAAGATTATTGACAGGAAGAAACACATTCTCAAATTGGCTCAAGTGCGGCGAACTGTTTTAGTTTGTTTTCAAAGGCCCTGCACTTTTTATTTTTAGTAAAATCATCCGAAGTTGCGATAACTTAGCCTGGTCGATTCTGTTTAGGATGTGGTTTTGGTTTCTATAATGTTCTAAAATTAGGCGTAAGCCTAAGCCGCTATAGTCTGCTTTTTGCGCATAATTCTGAATATTGTGAACGAAAATGAGGAAGCGTGCTATGAAGAACTGATTTTGTTCGAATGAACCTGGCGCGGCAAGACACAGCATCGTAATTTTCTCAATACAGGTTCTAAAAACATTCGTTAAGAAATGCTTGGTCCAAAAATTCCCACAAACTCTGCCTGATTAATCAGGGCGAATACGTGGCTCCCGAGAAGATCGAGAACGTTTATCTGCGAAGTCGATTGATTGCTCAAATGTTTGTCTACGGCGAATCACTGAAAAGTGTGCTCATCGGCGTTGTCGTGCCCGATCCTGATGTGCGTTCTTTTTGTTTCATTTTTTTAAATTTTTTTTGGGGGTAATTGAGCCAAATTTCCAAAACCGAAATTTTGTAGGGTATTCACCATATCAAAATGAAATACATCGAGCTTTATTTTCCTTTGCCAGAAAAGCTTCCTTTTCGTGCTTGCAACTTTCGGGAATTCAGCTCACTTTTTCTGATGATGGCGAAGCGGACGTACGTAACACGTAACCCAATATATGAGTTGAAAATAAGAAAACCGCGGTTTAGAGTCTGGCATACACAATTCTGTGGACCGGGCCCTGTGGAAACCAGGTCGATCCAGTTAACTTTTAATAAGTTAAGAAAAACACGCCACGCAATTCATTCCCTGTGTGTGCTCCACAGCGAAGAAGGGATCAGTTGCCAACCACTATTGCAGGGTTTGAAACATGTGCTGAAACATTTGGAGCACGCTGAAGGAGTGCCGTTTGACGAGCTATGCAAACGCGACGACGTGAAAAAGTTGATCGCCGACGATATGGTGAAAGTGGCCAAAAGTGGCGGGCTGCATGCGTTTGAACATGTTGGTTCATCGGGGGGAGCATGTCTGGAGTCGGATTTGTTCTGTTTGTGGACTTGTCACGCCGTCAGAAGTGCACGGCACGGCATTACGGCCGGTGGTGTGGGTGGGGGGGTGGGGGCAGAGTGGCATTGGGTGCGAGAATTGACTGTTTTTTTTCCCCTTCAAAATGTCGAAAACAAGTAACGCTGGACAGTTTTAGACAGTTTTTGGGGTCGCTTTTCCACAAACCCATACCTTGGGTATGGAAAATTTTCGATCTTTCCAACAACCATTGATATGAATATTTTTTGATTTTTTGGAATGTGTGTGGGAATTTCCTAAAAGTTAGGCTGGGTATACGAAATTTTCGATTTCTCAACGACACCAATGCCGATTTTATTCCCCCCTGCTTATTTC
>JASAMV010005078.1:0-11932 GCA_030248065.1 Rhynchonema sp. JSB1_4
CCTCACACACCGAATAAATTTCAACTGATGACTTATTCGAAAAATAAGCCCCGATTCGAAAGTTTTCCGAATGAGCACCCTGGGGGCTTATCTTGACATGTGAAGTTTTTTCGCTTGTTTCCTGAGCTGCAATCCCCCTCATGACACGAAACACAGGAATACATAAAGGTGCAATTATAGTTGGTTGACAACCTTTTGGACAACCTTCAAAGGTAACACAGGTCGTCGACCAACTTTATGTATTCCTGTGTTTCGTGTTATGAGGGGAATTGCAGCTCAGGCAACTTGCAAAAAAAACTTCATTTCAAGTAAGCCCAAAGGGTGCTCACTCGGAAAACTTTCGAATTGGGGCTTACCTTCCGAATAAGTTATAGGTTGAAAGGTTGTTGTGCCCAAAAGATCGTCAACGACCAAGCGCCCAAATTTTGCGTTGGTTTTGGGCGCCAAGTCGCATGGTCGTTTGGGCGCGTGGTCCCAGCTGGTCGCAATCTATACTACTAAAACTGAAAAACGTGTCTCTGCCTGGCTGTCTGGCTGTGTCACAATTTTGATCGGCCGTTGAGGATTTTCGCTTCGATAACTTATTGATCAGTCAGTGTCTCTCCATCAAGAACAAAATGATGCATGTCAACTACTGTTTGCTGCTGTGTGTTAGTTGGCTGCAACGTTGACGTGTGACGTGTTCGGCAAGGTTGCTAGACGGAAGACATTGTTGTGAAGCTGGCTGAGTGCAGTTGAGAAGTTATTCGTGTTCGGAATAGGTTCAGCGCTTACGCCCGCCCGCGGCCCGGCTTGAGTCGTAAAACGCTAATGATGCGCATCATTTCGTTTATTATAACAGCACAAACGTCAATTGAGTTTTACCTCTTTGCACTCAGTGTACCTACGGGCTAGTATCTGCAGATATTTACCACTCAGAATCCCGTGAAGCTATTGGAAAGTATGTTTATTGTGACTTCTCGGAGGCGCTGGGTAACGACACCCCTTGCCCGGCTGAGGGCACCTCCTACGCCGCTGATTGGATTGCATTAAAACGAATCGTTTCACTTTGTTGGTTTGAATTTGATGAAACGCGATACCACATTTACGACAGAATTATTATCAACGCAACGTTTCGGTGTCCACTAAGCACCATCATCAGGCAAATCATCCACAGAAAAAAATAATTTAAATAACAAAATATGCAAAATGACACGGAAAGCCAAAAAAATCGTTTCACGTTATAAAATGTCGGTACAAGGCAGAAAAACGCAAATCAAGTGGTCCACACCTGTGTTTCCAATATGATGAATAATAACGACGCTCTTCGACTATAGTGCGGAATTCGAGACCCAAGCATTTCTAGCATCGAACTTTTGTGCAATTTCAACAAGTTGCATATCTTCTTTCATGCCTTTAGGGCATATTTCTGTCTTGCTGTTGGAGAGCATGTTAGAAATTTTGCACTCACTCAGTATCCCGCTAAGCTGCTTGATAACCTCTTCAGAGATTTACCACTCAGCATCCCTTTTAAACTTTCAGAGATTCACCATATAGCAACCGGTTAAAGTATTCAGCGATTCACTACTCAGCATCCAGTTATAGTAGTTAGTCATTCCAAGCATTTTCATAGACTTCGTATTTGCTGATCTTTCTTGGAAATGAGTTTAGTTGCCAGGCAGCAATGAGTAAGCTACATACACACAGCGAGTGTGATGATTAGACATGGGCTCGCGCCTGAAAATTTCGCGCTTTTTTCGCGCTTTTGCGCTTCGCGCCGGGCGCGAAGAGGGCGCGAGACCCATTTTCAATTTCGCGTCTGGGTGCGAAACGCGAAATCGCGCTTCGCGCTAAGCGCAAAGAGGGCGCGAAGGTAAAATACCAGACGCGAGCCCATCACTGGTGATGATCAGTTTTAGAAAATGTACTTGATATTTTACACTTGGTCATTTTCCAAAAAAATCAAAACTGAATATCCTCGCCACGTCAAAATGAGTCGTGTCGCCATGTCACGCATCAGATTAAAAAATGCTGACAAAAAAATTGCGAGACACAGACAGACAGGCTCAATGTCTGTTCTAGCTTCATAAACGATTCGGTCTATTCTTTTTATTTCTGAGCTCCATCAGCATAGGTTTGCTACAAAGGAGGGATCACAGCATACAGTAATCCAATGACTGACAATTTTGTGGTCAGCGATTTCTCCTGAGTCACCCTAAGGTCCAAAGGACTTATCACCGTCAGCAACAGAATCGCAGTCAATCCCAGGAAACCAACTCTATTTAAGTGCGCTCCTGTCGCTCCACATTCAAATTGCTTTGAAGCTTCGGTTCGGGCCATGAAGGGTCCGGTGCGGCAGGCAACCATGTTTGCGCGGCGAGGTGGTCACTTTTGCTGAGATTTTTCTCAGACTTATCTGTTGTTCACAGGGTTGGATTAAAAAATTTTTTATTATCGAACTTTTTAAAAAAAAACTTTTTAAATTTTTTTAAAAAAATCACTTTTTTATTCCGGACCCCCAAAAAAATTGGTTTCTTGAGGAATCAAATTTCTGAAATCATGTTAGTAAGGTATGTTTGGAGGGACACTAAAGAGAACTTTTCCACTGGACTTGCATGTTTACGTAATCACCTGCGATCTAATCCCTTTTGGTCATGACTGAGAAATTCGAAGGTAATGTGTGTGTAATGTGGGTATACATACTGTATGTGACAAAGGGAAGACCAACCTTCTGTTCGTGAATTGGGAATAAATTGAAGAGAGATAAAGACTCACACCATAATCACTTTGTGTCACAAAAGCAACAAATAGCTAATCCACACAACTCCAAAACAGGCGAGCAACGTGGAGTGTGTCGATAGCCAGGGTTGGGCAAAAAAAAAACGACGGCGTTTTTTCTTAAAAAAACGACGTTTTTTTAAAAAAAAAACGCCTGGGTCGTTTTTAGTTTTTTTTTAAATCCTGAATTTCCTCCGATTTTCCCTGATTTTTCAGGGAAAGTACCCTTATTATCAAGGAAAATCAATTTTTTGTCCCATTTTTTTCAAAAAATTTTCGACCAATTTTTACTTTGTCGAGATACGTCGATATACGGAGTTTGGCTTTCAGTGGATGACCCCGGCCAAAGTTTGTTCCACGATGCGGGTCTGATATGGGAGCTTAGCAACTCGCTAGAAAAGGGTTGAAACCTGTTTATTTTGCCTCAGAACACATAGAATGACTTCATTTAACCACGTTTTCTTCCCAACATGAGCGTTTTCCAATTTTTGTGGGGGCATATTTTGGTCATCTGGGCGTGTTTAAAAAAAAGTTTTTTTTAAAAAAAAAAAAAAAAAACGTTTTTTTTTAAAAAAAAGAATTTTTTGAAAAAAAAAACGTTTTTTGCCCAACCCTGTTGATAGCTTACGACATGCTCAATAACTGTACAGTATACGATATGGGGTGTCCTATATTATACATGCAGCTATTGTTGGGATGTCTGTGAACTGTATGAGTCCATCACAACACCATTTTAAACTGAAATATAAGCGCCGCAGGCAATGTTTTGAGAAACATGGGCAATAAAACACATGAAAACATGCCTTTTTACCTTAAAAAAGTCAGAAAAAAACGAAAAAAAAGTGAAAAAAGAATAATAAAAAAGCGGACTGAATTTTTAAAATTTTAAAAATAAAAAAAGTGGCAGTCTTTTTTTAAAAAAATTTTTGTATACAAAATTTTTTTTACTTTTTCTTAATCGAACCCTGGTTGTTTAGCTGCGTGGGAGGCTGTTGTTCTATTTTTTGCATAGCTTGTAGATGCCATGAGTTTTGTGAAGTCATGTCCGCGAATGTAGCGCTTGTGGTCTGTTGTCGAATGATGGAATAGGAAGTCGTCTTGGTTTGCTGTTGTTTTGAATGTGGAATGGTCATATTTGGATCAGTGTGGGATTGGGTATGGTGATGCTGACTAACGAAGGCAAATGAAGTTGGCAAAATCAAGAGTTTTTCGTCAGTGCAAAACCAGAAATTTTTCCGATTCGGTGTATTCCGAGTTCTTTCAGGACAGAGTAATTGTTCTGGTCCGAAGCATTTTGTGGACTGCGACATTCATTTTGCCTCAGAACACATAGAATGACTTCATTTAACCACGTTTTCTTCCCAACATGAGCATTTTCCAATTTTTTTGGGCATATTTTGGTCATTTGGGGCGTATAAAAAAAAACGAGGTTTTTTAAAAAAAACGTTTTTTTTTAAAAAAAAACGAATTTTTGAAAAAAAAACGTTTTTTGCCCAACCCTGTCGATAGCTTACTACACGCTCAATAACTGTACAGTATACGATATGGGGTGTCCTATATTATACATGCAGCTATTGTCGGGATGTCTGTGAACTGTATGAGTCCATCACAACACCATTTTAAACTGAAATATAAGCGCCGCAGGCAATGTTTTGAGAAACATGGTCAATAGAAAATTAAAATTTACCGTAGTTCTGTAACTTATGAAAAACCCTGTGTATGCTGATGAGTGAAGAGTTATAGTCAAAATTTGAATTTATCCACCACTTTTCTCGTGAAATACCGGTCGTTCTAAAAATTTAATTTCGTTGCTTTCATTTTAATCTTCTACCTTTTCACTTACTAAAGCTGTTGATGAATTTAATTTTGCGAGTAAAATTAAAGCATGGCAAAAACAAAAAGAGGGCGCTGTCATCTAGATTCAGCTTTTCGTCAGAATCTGGCTCAAGAATATGATGTAACCTTGACTGCAGTTACTTGTGAATCCTATTCAGCTGATACCGGAAGAGGGCTAAAATAATTGTCTCGAATTCTTACCGATGTTATTAATCGCTTGGCCAGTTGCAATCAGTACTATAACGAAGACGCATATATGAAGATGATGTCTCATATTGCATCATTTTAGTCGTCGTGCATTCTGCGCAAATGAATGTCGCAGTCCACAAAATGCTTCGGACAGATAACAATTACTCTGTCCTGAAGAATCTAAATACATCCGAATCCGGAAAAATTTCCGAAACTTTTGTACTGGACCAAAAACTCTCGATTTTGCGAAATCTCCATTTGCCTTCACTAGTCAGCATCACCATACCTCAATCCCGACACTGATCCGGATATGACCATTTGCACATTCAAAAGCAACAGCAAACCAAGACAACTTACTATTCCGTGATTCAACAACAAGACCACAAGCGCTCCATTGGCGGACGTGACTTCACAAAACTGATGGCTCTACAAGCCATGCAAAAAATAGAACAACAGCCTCCCACGCAGCCTGAACTAACCAGCGTTGAATTAGAAAAAGAAAAATTTTGTATACAAAAATTTTTTAGAAAAAAAAGTTTGCCACTTTTTTTATTTTAAAATTTTAAAAAGTAAGTCCACTTTTTATTATTCTTTTTTCACTTTTTTTCGTTATTTTCTGACTTTTTTAAGGTAAAAAATGCATGTTTTTCATGTGTTTTATTGCCCATGTTTCTCAAAACATTGCCTGCGGCGCTTATATTTCAGTTTAAAATGGTGTTTGTAATGGACTCATACAGTTCACAGACATTTCCGAACAATAGCTCGTGGCATGTATAATATAATACACCCCATATCGTATACTGTACAGTTATCGAGCGTGCTCGTAGAGCTATCGTGACAAGTTCTTGCAAAAAACGTTTTTTTTTCAAAATTTGTTTTAAAAAAAAACGTCTTTTTTTTTTAAAAAAACGTTTTTTTTTAAACGCCCAGATGACCAAAATATACCCCCAAAAAAATTGGAAAACGCTCATGTTGGGAAGAAAACGTGGTTGAACTGAAGTCATTCTATGTGTTCTGAGGCAAAAATAAACAGGTTTCAACCCTTTTCTAGCGAGTTGCCAAGTTCCCATGATCAGACCCGGATTGTGGGGAGGACAAACTTTGGCCGGGTTATCAATGAAAGCCAAACTCCGTATATCGACGTATCTCGACAAAGTAAAAATTGGTCGAAAATTTTTTGAAAAAAATGGTACAAAAAATCGATTTTCCTTGATAATCAGGAAACTTTCCCCTGAAAAATCAGGTAAAAAATCAAGTAAATTCAGGATTTAAAAAAAAAACGAAAAACGACCCAGGCGTTTTTTTTTAAAAAAAAGTCGTTTTTTTAAGAAAAAACGCCGTCGTTTTTTTTTTGCCCAACCCCTGGGCGATCCAACACACTCCACGTTGCTCGCCTGTTTGCAGTTGTGTGGATTAGCTATTTGTTGCTTTTGTGACACAAAGTGATTATGGTGTGAGTCTTTATCTCTCTTCAAATTTATTCCCAAATTCACGAACAGAAGGTTGGTCTTCCCTTTGTCACATACAGTATGTATACCCACATTACACACACATATTACCTTCGAATTTCTCAGTCATGACCTGAAAAGGGATTAATAATTGTAGGTGAATTACGCCCGTACAACATGGCAAGTCCAGCTGGAAACGTTTCTTTTCCACCGTTCCTTGGAAAATACCTTACTAACATGATTTCAGCAAATTTGATTCTTTCGATAAACTACAATTCTTTTTTGGTTTGTAAAATAAAAAAGTGATTTTTTTAAAAAATTTAAAAAGTTTTTTTTTAAAAAGTTCTATAAAAAAAATTTTAAATTCAACTGCGAACAACACAGGTCTGAAAATTATAAAAAGTGACCACGACTCGGCCGCGCAAACACTGTCGCCGCCGCATGGAATCTTTTCATGGCCCGAACCGAAGCTTCAAAGCACTTGATGTGGAGCGTATAGCGCACTTAAAGAAGCCCGTTCCTGGTATTGATGGTATTTCCTGTTGCTGACGGCGAGAAGTCCTTCAGTGATGACCAGGAGAAATCGCTGAATGATAAAAATTGAGTTATTGTAATTAACTGTATGCCGCGATCCCTCCTTTGTAGCAAACCTATGCTGATGGAGCTCAGAAATAAAGAATAGACCGAATCGTTTATGGAGTGAGAACAGCATTTAGCCTGTCTGTCTGTGTCTCGCAATTTTTTGTCAGCACTTTGAATCTGACGCGCGCATGGCGCATGACCATTTCGGTTTCGCTGCGAGGATATTTTAGTTTGATTTTTCGAGACGACCAAGTGTAAATATCAAGTACATCTTGAAACTGCAATCATTACGAGTGATGGTTCCTACCGTATTTTACCTTCGCGCCCCTCTGCTAGCGCGAAGCGCGATTTCGCGTTTCGCACCGAGACGCCGAAATGTACGGCTCTCGGCCCGTGCCAGTGTAAAAGTGGCCAAAATAGCGTGAACTCTTGAGGTGAGGAGCTCAAGGCGTTCAAAACCATCACGCTGCGTAGCGAGCCCCACCCCACTGCGCGCGGGGAATTAGCCCCCATTTCGAAGATTGACAATGAGTCTATGAAAAATGTTAACTACTAACTAATTATAACGAATGTGAGTAGCGAAATCGCTGAATAATTTTAAAACCGGTCGCTATATGCCTACTCTGAAAAGTTTAAAAAGGGACGGCGAGTGGTAACTCCGAGTTATTCAAGCAGCTTAAGAATACGCAGTGAGTGCAAAATTTCTAATACTGTCTTCAAACAGCAAGACAAGAGAAAGAATGCCTGAAAAGGCATAAAGAAGATATGCAACTTGTCGAAAATTGCACAAAAGTTCGATGCCTAGAAATGCTCGGGGGTTGAAATTCTGATTATAGCCAGAGCGTCGTTATTATTTATCAGATTGGAAAAGCACAGGTGTGGACCACTGATTTGCGTTTTTCTGCCTCTGTACGCACATTTTAATAACGTTAAACTATTTGTGTTATTTTGCATATTTTGCTCATTTCTCTACGATTCTCTGCCTACTCCTTATGACGGTGTCAGCGGAGGGAAACCGAAGCGTTGCGCTCCAGAATAAATTCTGTCGGGTGGAATCGTGTTTCACTCCAAATCTAAACCAACAAGCGAAACCAATTGTTTTAATCTCGTAATCCGATTTGACGGGGCGCAGTGCCCCCAGCCGGGCAAGGGGGGCTGTTGTTAATCTAGCGCCTCCGAGAAGTCCTCACAATAAACATACTTTCCAACAGGCTTCACGGGATTCTGAGTGCAAAATATCTGCAGATACTAGCCCGTAGGTACACCTAGCTGTAAAGAGGTAAACTTATCGGATGTTTGTGTGTGCTCACAATAAACGCAAACTACGCGATGCATTAGTGTTTTACGACCTCAAGCCGGCCCCGCGGGGGGTATAAGCGCTGAACCCTATTCCGGAACACCGAACTCTCAACTGCACTCAGCCAGCTTCACAACAATGTCTTCCGTCAGGCAACAACTCCGCCCCGAGACGATAATTTTAACGTTGCAGCCAACTAACACAATATAGCAAAAACAGTAGTCGACATGCATCATTTTGTTGATGAGAGACACTGACTGATCAATAAGTTATCGAAGCGCAAAATCCCTCAACGGCCGATCAAAACTACACAGCCAGACAGCCAGGCAGAGACAGCGTTTTTCAGTTTTAGAGCAGCACCGCGACCAGCTGGCCACGCGCCGAGCTGACCATGCGACTTGGCGCCTCAAAACCAACGCAAAATTTGGCGCTTGGTCGTTGACGATTTTTTGGGCACAACAACCTTTCAACCTATAACTTATTCGGAAGACCAATTCGAAAGTTTTCCGAGCCGACACTCTTTGGGCTTACTTGAAATGAAGTTTTTTTGTAGTCGCCCCTAGCTGTATTTTCCTCATAACACGAAACACAGGAATACATAAAGTTGGTTGACGACCTGTGTTACCTTTGAAGGTTGTCCAAAAGGTTGTCAACCAACTATAATTGCACCTCCACGTATTCCTGTGTTTGGTTTATGAGGGGGATTGCAGCTCAGAAACAAGCGAAAAGTTTTACATGTCAAAATATAAGCCCCCAGGGGGTGCTCATTCGGAAAACTTTCGAATCGGGGCTTATTTTTCGAATAAGTCATCAGTTGAAATTTATTCGGTGTGTGAGGAGCATACATGGCCAGATAGCGGTGCGGTTGTGGAGCGCGATGTGCAACTCCCATTTTGGCTGGGGGAGCGCCGCGTTTCTCCGCGGAGCGCCACGTTCTCGGCGAGCGCCATGTTTTTTTTCGCGGAGCGCCGATGTCCGCGGAGCGCGATGTTTTTTTGCGGAGCGCCATGTTTTTCGCGGTGGCGCCATGTTTTTTGCGGAGCGCCAAGTTCACCCAGATGCTCGGGGAGCGCCACGTCGGCGGGAGGCCATGTTCTCGTGGAGCCGCATGTTCTCCGCGGAGCGTCACCGTGGCGCGGGGAGCGCCACGCTTCCCGGTGGAGCGCCACGTCGCGGAGCGCCACGCTTCTCCGCGGGACGCCACGTTTTTTTGCCGGGAGCGCCATGTTCAATCAGACTGATTTTGTGGAGCGCCATGTTTTTTTGTGAGTGCCATGTTTTTTGTGGAGCGCCATGAATTTTGTGGAGCGCCATGTTTTTTTGTGGAGCGCCATGTTTTTTGTGGAGCGCCCCATGTTCTCGGCGGAGCGCCAGAGATTTGTGGAGCGCCACGCCCTCTCGCGGAGCGCCAAGTTCAGGCAATTCAGACTGTTTTTTTTGTGGAGCGCCACGTTTTTTCGCCGAGCGCCATGTTCGCTTTGCGAGCGCCACGTTCTCCGCGGAGCGCCATGTTCTCGGCGGAGCGCCATGTTTCTTGTGGAGCGCCACGTCTCGCGGAGCGCCATGTTTTTCGCGGACCGCCACGTTTTTTGTGAGCGCCACGTTCAATCAGACTGATTTTGTGGAGCGCCGAGTTTGCTGAGCGCCATGTTTGTTTGCGGAGCGCGACGTCGCGGGCGGAGCGCCACGTTCATGCAGAGCGTTTTCCGGCGGAGTGCCGATGTTTTTCCCCGAATGAGCGCCATGTTTGTTCGCGGAGCGCCATGTTTTTTGTGGAGCGCCGATGTTCAATCAGACTTGATTTCTGGGGAGCGCCATGTTTTTTGTGGAGCGCCACGTTTGTTTGCGGAGCGCCACGCGGGGCGGGGAGTGTCACCCGGTTTTTCGTGCTCGCAAGTTGAACAAGAGCGCCAAGGTTTAGAGAGGCGCGTCAAGTTTGAGAGTAGCGCCGAGAAGAGCTCCAAGTTTGAAGGAGGAGCCTTCTAGTTCGTTCTCCCGGTGTGGAGCGCGAAGTTTTATCCTCACCTACACAGACGACATGCGCTTGCACAAAACATGGCGCGGAGCCCCAAATTCAAACCAAAAGTTGCCGGTCGGCAACACGAGAGGCGCCTGACGGTGCGCTGGACCCACACCGGTGGGAGCGCCAAGTTCGGCAATTTCGGTAACTCGCTTAAAAAGGCTCCTTTTGGCATTTTTGAAATCAGTTCTGGAAACTGAACCGGTCCATACGTGCTTTGTATTTTCCAACTCACGGTATCTCGCGACGTCATCATTCGCCATATACGGGAACCCAAAAAGTGGAGACCGGTCCGACCCGCGGCTGGGAGCACCGACGACCGCCTTACATTTGAAGGTCCACCCCTTACACACACGCAACGGGCGGTGGGGTTTGGCTGTCACTATGCTTGAGGGATGAATAAGACATTTTTCGATGTAACCGAATTTGACGTGAGAATAGAGCCCCGGGCTGAATTTGACCATAAACAGTCAACAGGCAGGCACGCCCGCGACCGGCCGCAACAAAAACAGTTTTTGGCTCTCATGCTGAGGCAACCGTAACGCAGTTCGGCCAGAAGCATGGTCTTTAAACATTAGCCTGGCATCGTGTCAACGTTCGTTCTACACACACGGAGCCCAAAATTTGAGCCAAAATTAGTTTTTTTTTCACGCAGAGGCGCCTGACGCTGGCGCTCCATCACTCGGTGGAGCGCCAAGTTCGCAATTTCGGTACCGCTTGAGGTCTTCTTTTGGCATTTTGAAATCAGTTCCTGGACCGACTCGGTCCTATACAATCTCTTCCGCTACTCAATGGTATATCGCTGCGATGTTTACTATTCATCGCCAATACGGGAACCCAAAAGTGACCCTGTCGACCGGTGGAGCACCCCGGACGACCAGGTCACCTTCGGAGGTCCACCCCTCGGTATATACGCAAAATGGCGAAACATTTTTGGCGGTCACTTATGTTCGCAGAGATGAATAAAAACATTTTGACTGAAACGATTGTATGTGAGAAATTAGGGCTGAATTTGGCCAACAAGATTTAACCAGCAGGCATGGGGAGGAGCGTGACTGTGCACAAAAACTGTCAGTGGAGCCTCATGTGCGTAATAGAACGCAATTCGGCCAGCAGCATGGGCCTTGGCGCATTAGCCTAAGTATTGTGTCAACGTTAGTTTGTTCCTATAGGTAGCCGCGAGTTTGACCAAAGTAGCTCCGGCCCCACGAGAGGTGGCGGGACCCCCGCTCGGCCACACGGTGGAAGCGCCAAGTTCTGAATTTCGTAACTCGGGTTAAAAAGGGGTCCTTCTCGCATTTTGAAATCGGTTCTGGAACCGACTGGTTCATACACGCGCTTCGTATTTTCCAACTCAAAATGGTATTGCTGACTATTTTTGGATCTTCAATACGGGAAATCTCAATTGTGACTGTTGACTTTTGGACACCGAATGCCCATGGTCACCTTTTTTGGTCCACCCGGGGTCTACACAACACGGCGAAACACTCTCTACTGTCACTATGCTTGAGGGATGAATAAAACATTTCGACTGAACGATTGTATGTGAGAATACGGGCTGAATTTGGCCATAACAGTCAACAGCAGGCATGGGGGAGGAGCGCGACGTGCACAAAAACTGTCGGTGGAGCCTCATGTGCACAACGTAACGCAGTTTGGCCAGAAGCATGGGCTTTGGCGCATTAGACTAGTATTGTGTCAACGTTAGTTTGTCCAGAGGAGCCCAAAGTTTGACCAAAAGTAGCTCCCGGTTACATGGCAGACACAGCAGTGGAGCGCCAAGCAACAAAGTTGGAGCGTTTT
>JASAMV010005079.1:0-13489 GCA_030248065.1 Rhynchonema sp. JSB1_4
AAACCGAACCGAAATTTCATTTCATCGACGACTTGTTATTCTTTACCTTTCGAAATCAGTTTCAAGCACAAGGCCAAAACACACCCACCTGCACAACATAGGCCAGATCTGACACAAGCGAGAATGTTTGCACGAAATGTCGGCCGATGTGCGCTTGCAGCAGAATGTTTGTCTGCAAATATATGTCATAAACTGTCTTTTATTTTGTTAAAGTCTTGCATGAAGAAACCCAAATTTATCATTCTACAAAGTATAGTTGCAATTTTTTCCGGAAAAATATACAGTATTTACTGAAAAAAATAACGTTCTTTTCCGATATTTTTCCGAGCCAAATTTAGGCACCGGTCAAAATGGTGTATATCTGGCACATTATGCGCTATAAATGGCGTATGATAAGGTAATCCTGTTGAGAAAGTGCGAATAAAAGCCATAAAAGTGCTGGAAAACACTTGAAAAAGTATGTTTCTTGCAATAAAAATAGGTTTTCCCACAATTTTAACACTGTTTCAGAAAAGTTCAAACTCCGCCATGCAATTTTTCCGGAAAAACGTTTTTTCGCAAATGCTCCAGTGCTCTGAAATCCGAAAGAAGACCGCCTCACAAATGGGATAGCTGATGGCCATGCAACACACGCGTTTGTCGAAACGCAACGTCAGGCCTCGAAATCTTATGTTACACGCGCGCTACATGGGAAGACCATCAATTGAGGGGAACGATACGAAATTGGTCTGCTGTGCCTCATTTAATGAAAATGCCGGCTCCATTTAACTAAGGGTTTTGAACAAAACGGCAACCAAACTAATGCTTGCTTTTCCTTCGAGGAACAGTACTACCGTCGCGAAAAAGCCGTAATTCAACCAATCCTACAATCTTCATTTTTTATGGCGAGCTTCCCACGAGCCATGGTGCGACAGTGGAAACTTACTTCGACTGAGGCATCGGGGCCTGGCCCCAACAATTACCAGTACTACTGGAGGAACATTCGCGCCGAAGAAATATTTTGAGGAGCACATTTATCACAGGACAAAGGGTTCGCGATGTGAACTGTGTAAACGTCGGGTGTCGGGTATAAAAAAACCGACACCCGACATCTGAGGATGACACCCGACATTGGCCGATCCTTAGTTGAAACGAGCGTCATACCTTTCCGTGCACGTTCTCGGTGCCGCCCATCACCGGCAACACGCACGATTCGGCCACCAGCGTGTCGAGTTCGATCAGTTCCTCGTCTCGAATCTAAAAATCGGCCATATAATTTTTATTTATTTTTCGGAAAAACTCATGTCAATTTGGGGACTGTTGAAACAAGTTTACATGATTGTTGTGAGAGTTATGACACGCGTTACCACATAAACAGCAATTTATTTGCAACGTTTCGCCAGCTTCAAGCGGGCTTCTTCAGGCAATACAACAAACACTGAAAAAGAGAACATCGCGCACTTCAAACATTTGTAAACAAGTTTACATGTGGCCAGTTAGTAGCTCTGTATGAATGAACGCTCAAATTCAACATAGGGCGATATCAAACTTGGTTATCGAATCGGAGTGCGAGTTTTCCATGAGGGATGTTGAAAAATTTGGTGGTGTTATTAATAAAAGTCGATCAGTTCCCAGACATAATAAGGAACAACTTTTACGCTGGTCGAAACTTGTGGTTCCAGTAATTCTCTGAAAAATGACCAAACGTAAAAAGTCGCACACGACCAAGAGAGGTCCGATCACCACGTTTGATATCGATCTTAGTAACTGCCAGTCCACCACCCTTCAAGAGAAAATAATCTGACTGAAAAAAACGCGCTTGCCTTCAATTCAGCAAATTCCTTGGCGTGACAGACCAAGTCCATCACGTGTGCCTCGGTCATGATACCTCGCATTTTGACGCGGCCCTCGCCGTGCACGATCAGCTGTAGCAATGGGAGTGGTCATTGGATTTTGCATGCGATATTTTTTATTTTCGTCAAATTTGAGAAAAGCGGTGCTCCAAAATTCTGCCAGTAACAAACAATTTCATAAACGCCACGCCACGTAGCGTTGACAAATTTTTGTTCGGATTTTATTCTGTCATTGATTTGTTGTCATAAATGTTGTTTCAGCTTCATCGAACCACAGAACAGAAACAGCTTCATTAAAAAACAGAAAGTGCTCCAACTATCTATGATGCTGGTCAAAATACGCATTTCAATTTTAGTACAAAATACGGAGAGCCAAATCTTCGTGCCCGTGAAGTTAGTTGCTACGGACAGCCGTTGCGATCTCGGCATGAGCGGATGTTCCCTCCTCTCACCTGCACAGTGTCACACTTGACGTAATAGTGCGACGCAGTGCGACCGAGATCCGTACTCCGAAACGTGCCAGTTCTCTGGTCGTAACTGATCATTTGGTATCGATCCAACAACGCTGCCGCTTGACAGACAATATCGTGACGGTACATGTACAGTTGCGGGTCGTCCTGAAATTCAGGCCTTTGCTCAGTTTTGTTGAGAGTAAGAAATCAGATTTGCAGGTCGATTTCTGGAACACTTGCCCTTGTTGGAAGTGGAAACTTTTGTTGCAAGAGAACATCCAAAAAAGTCTTCAAAAAAGCCTGAATGCCACGACAATAAACGATGATTGAAAACAAATTGACGTAGAGAGTAAGTGTTGCTGGAAAAAATCTAGCAACACGCCAAAAAAAATTTCTTTTCGAATAAATTCAATTATCGGCACGGCCCGCCTAAAGGCTTATTTCTAGTTCAAGTGAAACATCCGCACTTTCGTTGCATGCAAGCAAACCCCGAAATCACTTTTTGTTGACTATAAATGTGTGCCTGTACATCATGGCAGCACCTAACAAAATCGGGCAACTGCAGAACCTTGGGATAAAATCCCAACAATTGTTAATATGTGTATTTTTGGCCAGATTCAGGTGCCAGAACGTTATCTTGGTTGGACTGGTTAGAATTATTGACCACGGCTTCAAATGACCACTTTTACAAGTGATTCTTGTTTCTTGCTTCCTTCCAGTTTTTTGACACATTTTCTGACGTATAGCTATATAGTTGCAATTTTTCCGGAAAAAAATATATTTACTGGAAAAAACAGTTTTTTCGAAAAAAAAAAACGTTTGTTTCGATGTTTTTCCGAGCCAAATTTGGGCACCGGTCCAACTGGTGTATATTTGGCACATTATGCGCTCGGTGTATGAAAAGGAATCCTGTTCAGAAAGTGCGAATAAAAGCTGTAAAAGGGCCGGAAAACACTTGAAAAGTATGTTTCTGCAATAAAACTAGGTTGTTTCCCATAATTTTGACACTTTTTCAGAAAAGTTCAAAATCCGCCGTGCAATTTTTTCGGAAGAAACATATTCACTGGAAAAACGGTTTTTTTCGAATTGTTTTCAGGAATGAAACCGTTTTTTCCACCTGCAACTATACGTATAGCCAAACGTTACCAAACGTATTTCCAGAAACAAGAAATTTCTTTTTGAGCTGCTGGTCTCCGTCCCACTGCACGCATTTTTGCAAACCATAAATCTAAATTTTGAACGTACCTGCCTAACAATTCATATTGTATGAGATAAAGAAACCACCGGTTGAAGTTGAAACCAATCAATCAAACAAACGACCTGTTTCTGTTTGAACGTGATGCCATACGCGAGAGGGTTGAGCTGTGCGCGCACAAAGAAGTACGTGTACGACAACCATTCGACTGCTTCCTCCACATTGGCTACCGTACCCAGCACAATCTGCAAAAGTTCCGGGGGGTTACTGGAAGGTAGTTGACACAGATCGTTCACACACAATCACAAGTGACTGGCATACATAATTCGAAATCGAAGAGGTAGACTTTTTCGCTGTTCAAATTTCAAGTGACGATGCCCTCCCTCCCCACCAAGTTTGTTCGAGGTTCATGTTCTTGGTTTCAAAATAATAGGATGTTGCAAAAGTCGGTAATTTTCCTAATTTTATAGGTTTTCGGGGTTTTCCTATTCGGGTTTTTTCGGGGTACTTCATGACCAAGGGAGGACTTACAGGTTGAACACGGAAACCGGAACGCGGAAATATTTCCAGGTTCAGTGTTCCGTGAAAATTTTTCAAAATTACGGAACACGGAAATAACGCAGGCTGCAAACGGTGCTTTTCGAATGATGATGACAAAGGCCAGCGCGCTCAAATCAAAAGTTTGTGTGCTGACGCGAACAGCAATAATGTTCAAGGAAATATTTCCGTGAAAATAAAAAACTCACGGAACGCGGAAACCGGAAATATTTCCGTTATTTCCGGAAATGAGTGAAATAATTTTGTACGGGAATTATTTCAGTGTTCCGGTTTCCGTGTTTAATATAAGTCCGCCCCAAAAGGGTTTGTCACTGCTTTTGCCCATTTCGTCTGCTTGTTTTATGCTATTCATGAAACATTAACCTGCCCAAATGCTCCCCACGACCGCCAAGTTTGCAACACCCTGCACTTTGATGGATTTTCATAAAATTGCAGCATAATGTCGATACTTCCAGTTCCGATAAGCAACCCTTGTTGGTCGAATCAAAGATTATGAAAAAACCAATGAATATTAAGAAAATACGCACCAAAAAATTACGCGGCACGACCCCGACAAAGTATGATAGATATCAGTATCGCCCCTTTTCAAATCACCATCAAATTCAGCCCCCCCCGCGCAATGTTTTATTCATTGATTTTGATTTCCATCAGCTAACAAACGAACAAACACGTACCTCAGCATTCAAATTGTCCAGCAGACTCTTCACAAATTGACTTTCGATGGGCGCCTGTCTGGTCAACATTGACAGATACCGATACAAACGATCGTGACCCGTAATAATGATGCCGTGACCTGGAATAATGTGAGAAAAAACGTAAACTTGAAAAAACGTAAACGTAAAATTCCGTAATGGCAACGGGCAAGACACAACATGAACCCGAATTGAATGGGTTCCATTTGAAGGCAATAGTATATTTTCTCATCAGTTTTGAGATTTTCGAAGAAGCTGACCGATCGACCGACAATATCAGGATTACAAACCATCGTTGTTCCAGTCTGAAGCGTCAGGGTCTGGTCCACAGAACCAAAAGCGCGGAACGATTTTCTTTTACGTTTGCTAACGTTAAGGTTTAGGTTAAGGGTTGGTAAGGTTCAGTTCAGGGTTATTCGCATCCGCGGGAACACACAAACACGACGTGACGAGATAATGGCCCAAAGTCTCGAAAATGGCATCCGTCATCGGGGGCGGTTGCGCAATAGTGTATATGATATAATGCACGCTCTTTACCTCGGTGCGTAAATTCCCTTTTACTCCTAAAACGTGCGTGCGTGTTGAACAACACTGCAGTTCGCGTCAGTGTTGGAGGTACTCTAGAGGGGGATACCCACTGTACCGCGCTCGGAGAGGGGGATACCTACTGTACCAGAGCCGGTGGCCTGGGGGGGGGGGGGGGGGGTTATGTACCTAGGGGGGTTAGGTTTTTGGGTGAAAATTTTTAATGTGTTTATTATGTGTGGAATCGTGTGAAAACGTACTATTTGCGCGCGTAGCGCGCGAATTTTGGGTAATTTGAGGCAAAAACCACTGATTTTGCACTAATTTTGGCCATTTTGGTCAAAAATTGGCACTTTTGGGGCAAAATCGGGGGATACCTACGGTACCGGGGTGAAAATCGGGGGATACCCACTGTACCATGGCAAACATCGGGGGGGGATACCTACTGTACCAGGCGAGTGAGGGATACCTACTGTACTGGGGGCTACCCCCCAAACCACCCCCGCCTCCAACACTGCTGTTCGCATTAGTCGGCAACAATTTGAGGTCAGCCAGCTGGAAGTTGTCATTATCGGGTTTGGGGACGCAACGACCGCCCGATGGCAATTGCACTTTCGAGAATTTGGGCCAATACGGCGGGTAAGGATAAGGTAAAATTAGGCTTCCATTGACCGGGCCCAACAATGTTTCCCCTCCAACCTGACGTGTCATACTGCGGTCGGCCAGCACGACCGAAAATCTGCTGCACGTCCAGAATGCCCAGATCGACCATCGAGCCGTGTTTGGCGTCGTACACGTCCGTGCCCTGAATTGGAAATAATTATTTATTGATGGAAAAAGGAAAAACAGAAAACGCTTATGACATTTACTATACCGACCCGAATAATCACAGCATGTGCCGGCAGATTTACGCCCCAGGCCAACGTGGCTGTGCAGCAGAGCACTCTGCAAAACAAGCAATATAACTGTTGACTGGTATTAATGGTGATTGCATCTCCCACGAAATTAGGGCAGTCACTCACTAACCTTCCGATACCTGGTCATTGGTGCCACTAATTTCGACGAGTAATTGATAAATTTTTTGTTGAAAACTCACTTGATATGACCCTGCGAAAACAGACGTTCAACCAGCAGTCGATCTTGTCTGAGCATGCCAGCGTGATGGATGCCGAAACCAAATGGAAATAAATCGGTCAGCTGACGATTGCGCGATCTAGACATCTGAATAAAGAACAAAACATTAAGGAGTACGTACAGTCTACCCTTTTTATAGTGGCACTTTAACTGTGCAGCCCTATCGCCCTTGGATGTTCTTTTTTATGACAGAAAACGGCCGGTACCGTTCATGCCATTGTGAAGAGCGTATTTTGTATCAGCGTAGACAGAAAGTCTGGCCTCCTAAAAGTGCCGCTTGCGTTATTGCGACGAGTAAAAACAGACAAACAAACACATCAATGATTATTTGATAATGTGGCAACAGTGAGTTTTGCCCGTTTCGGCCTGTTTTCACAGACGGGCGAGGTGCCAGGTCTCGTCGGTGCGAACACCTCTGGCCAATTGACCTCCAAAAAGGAGCACCTGTGTCTGATCCTGAAGGCCCTAACAAACGCGCACGAGTGAAACCAGGGTTCACGAAAAATTCAAGAGCGTAAATTATGGCTGATGTTTCACGTGAGAATGACCGGCCTCGACAATAAGATCGAGACGGTTGGTTAGAAACTTCGTTCGATGAAAATGCTGAACAATTTGAAAAAACTAGCAAACGGTGGACAGCGACAAAAATCCGACAAACAACATTTCAATCGTGCACAAACCGCTTTGGCAGCGAGCTGAAACGTCGGATTATCGTCCGCCCGGAACACCAGCTGATCACCGGTTGATGTGGCGATGTCGCGTAATGTGGCTGCCACTTTGCCGGTTGCATTGCGCGCGTGCACAAACACGAGCACCTGTGTATGAATCACGTTTGGCACATTTTGTTCGCGCTCACTCACACGGTCGCCGTCAGTATAACTTGGCCAGTGGCGGATCCGGAGTTTGCCGAGGGGTAAATCCAAAGTCATTTCATCTGGTGGTGCTTTGCTTGCATAGTTTGGCGATTCCCAGCCAATTTTTTTCACTTTCTTGACAGTAAAGTTTCATTTCGTACCAGAAAAGCAAACACAGAAAACGCATTTTGTTTACCTGATGTCCTTTCCTCACAAATTCCACCGCTTTCTCGTAGCAGATATTGTCCATTTGTTCGTTCTGTTGTTGACCAGTCGCTTTCACACCGATAAAGCTACAAAAGCTCAGAATATCTTTATTGACCACCAGAACTAAGACGATATATAGGTTATACAGGTACACTGTTTGGTGGTCAGACTTCCCACTTTCCTACTGCTTATTCAACATCAAGAGAAAAAAGCGCCGCACAGCGCTCGGAGGAAAACAAAACTTTTCGTGAGAAAACAAGAGCTGAAATTTCTTGGTTACGTTTCACGCGAGAATGACGTGAATGAATGAAGTGATCAAGAATGTTTTGATCAGCTTGTCGTACCGAATCCAAAACTCAAGAATTGATGACAACAAACACAAAAAACCTCGAACGCACGTCTGACTAAGCGGCACGGGCCTGAATCGACCATCGAAAAAGAACAGTCCGGTTTCGGGATTGACGCGGAGAAAATGAGCAACGTCAAGATAGTTGGGCAGAGTGGCCGATAGACCGACGATACGAATAGGGGTCTGGCGCATTTCCACCTGTAGAGTTATCGATTGATTTATTGCTGATTGATGATTATCAATCTTTTTCAAGATTTGAGTGTTCCAATTAGAACAGTCATCAAACGGGGGATCACTGTCAACATCACAGTATCATCGAACGAACGACTGAGGAAAGAAAACAAGTAATATACTGTCATCGATGCATGAATTAAATCGGTTGTCATCAAACTTGAAGGCAATCGTTGCGATGTGAGTACAATTGTACAACGGCAAGCCAAAGGCAAACATTCTACAATTCGTACTTCCAAAAATCAAAAGGGCCTTTGCTTTGCAAAACATAACCGTGTCATAATAATGCCTGCCTTCAAATTTGACATGGCTCAAGATGATAAGCAAATCTTTATGAGCACATCATTTCGTGTTTGTACGTTCCTGCTTAATGCGAATTAAAAACGGGACTGAACTGAATTCATCACGAACCTGTCTCAATGTTCGACTGACCAACGTCTCAATAACGGGACCCCGATCATCGTGCAATAAATGCACCTAAAAATAAGAAACGCCATATCAAAATGTCAAAATTTATCTGCATTTATCAAAAAATGCAATCATTTCAATACTCACCTCGTCAATAATCAATAACCGCACCAAGTTCGCCAGTCCAACATCACCGGTCGACTTGCGTGTCACCACGTCCCACTTCTCGGGCGTCACGATTAGCATCTGTACAGAAAATGACTTTTTTATTTTATTTTTTCTGAAATGCAGGATGGTATCAATCTTGGTGATCGGTGTGTGAGGTCTGGTGGTCATGACAGTCGCATAAATTTTTACGCCAACCCCGTCACAAGTATACTGTCATAAAGAACCGTTTTTTATTTTTGGTGGAAAAAAAACGGTTTTTTTTCCGAAAAAAAACCGTTTTTTTTCCAAATACTTTTCCAGTACTTAAGAACGTAATTTCGAAAAATATAACAATTTCAGTGCAAAATTTGTTCGAAGTGACGAGAGTGCTCTTGAAGAGTGTTGAAGTCAGTCGAAAACACTTGGTTTACACGTTTTTTTGGCCCATTTTAGGCCGGTTAATTTTTGTGCTCGAGCCAATTTTTCACTGAAATCGAAAAACTCATCGGTTTTGCATTACAATTTTTTGGAAAAACTGGAATAAACTTAATTTGAAAATTTTTCTTGCCAAAAATGTTCTCAGTTCTGGCAAGATCCAACTCTGAAATGGGACCCCCAACTTTTCAATGGATCATTATACCTGGTGGCCGAAGCAAAACTGCTGTGGATAAAGTACCGATATTTTTCCGATCAAAAACCGAAAAGGTACCCACGGAAAAATAAATGGAAAAGTATTCGGGTCTCGGAAAAAAAACGGTTTTTTTCGGTTTTTTTCCGGAAAAAAACCGGTTTTTTTTCCGCCTGCCAGTATAGTCACAAGCCATTGCTGATTCGACCAGCGCCAAGCGCAAAACGTTGCCCACTACAATTTTACGCCGGTCACCATTATGTATTATCATCAAAAACTAGATAACGCAAAAATTACTGATCGACGAAAAGTTAGACCGATCCAGGCTACTGGAACCACCGAGTGTGATATTGAAAACACCAAAGACACCAACCAAATTCCACTCCCTGTTTTCTATTTATTATTATTGCCGTAAATCTCACCCGGTCTTGTAATTATGCTTATTCCACATAATCTTCTTCCGTTATTTTTGAGTGGGTGTCGAAACAATAAACCAACCAAAGAAAAAACCAAATACCAACAACCAAGTACACAACAGATACCAACCTGTGTGTTCTGAATCTCTCTCTTTGTCAGCTGCATGTCACCAGTCAATTCTTTCACGGTCACACCCAATGGCGCCAGTCGACCACCGAAGTTTCGAGTCATCTCCGTCGCCAGTGCTTTCATCGGTGCCACGTAGATGATCTGAAATCACGAGTTTATTTATGAAGGCGGCAAACTTCAAACGCCATTTCTGCTTAGCATAAAAATATCCACTTTTTCGAGCGGCAATTAGGAGGTTACCGATACCGACACATGGGCACCAAATAATCGTTGAAAAACTGCTCTCATTGCTACGTGGAAGCCCACTAAAAAGAAAAACAGTACACAACACTGCGACAAATTGGAGCGTGACCTGACAAAACCAACAATAAATGAACCCCAACGCTACCCAGCTCAAACACCAACCTGCCCTGATGTTTCACCCTTGAATGACTAGCCTGACCATAAAAAGTTCAAGACCAAACACAACCCACCTTAAAATCATTCTTGTGCAGCACGCCGCCTTGCATGTACTCATTGATGACCCTCAGCACGCACAACATGGCAATATTGGTCTTGCCAGCCCCGGTCGGCGCACAAATCAACAAATTCTCTTGCGAATTCAGGGCCGTTTCACTGACGACCGACTGAATCAGATTCAGACTTTTGGTGTTGGCGAACGCTTTCTGACAATTGGGGCTCAGATCGGAGATAGGTAACTGAAAAAAAGAAATTTGTTGAAAAATATGAATAAAATTATTCGAAATTGATCGCAAAAGTAAAAAATGTAATCTATAACCAGGGGTCGAATATCGGGCGGATGTTGTGAGGCGGCGGGAATGGAAATCTGCTCGTAGTTGCGACGGTCGAGGCGTTCGGTGGATTCGGGCAGGAGAAACTAAAAAAAGACAAATACAGAACCGTCGATGTATGAAACTTTACCGCTGGTTAGTTTGATCTCGTCTTGCAGCCACGATGAGATTTTGGTCATTTTTAGCGTCAGGCGTGGATATTTTCAAATGCGCTTTTGACCAGGTTTAAATGTTCAACAGCAGTTTGAGAACAATTCCTGCGCTGGTCGAAATTCTTGACGGTTCGAATGCAAGGTCCGAAAAAATTGGATGGAGCGGAATCACAGCGGACAGGACCGAACATCGAATTCGATACAGCCGCCCGCCAGCAATAAATCATTTAACAATTCCGCCAAAGTAAATAGTAAAATTGAGCGAAAATCCAGTCCTAAACGCACCCGGGCACCACCAACGACCAAACGCCGACCGCCCGACTGCGAATAGGGCGAAAATTGATCGAATACAAATTTGAACTTTTGCGCTTGTTTTGCAGCGAGCAGATGCGCCTCGGCCGCCTCATAACGAAGATTCGACCGCTCGAACATTGAGTCGGCCTCTAGTTCACTGAAACATTAGTTGTTGCTATGCTGGTGTAAGAAAACGTTTACGAAAATACAGTATGCTGTACAGCTGTATGCTGTTTATTCTGCGCAATATAATAAACCGGAACGCATGACACCACTTGTAATCAATCGAAGAATACCGGCGAAACAAAAATTGCGGTTGCCTTTTTTAATTTTGTTTCAATTCGGGCACTATCGGTGCGTATTCTGTCAATCCCGCAGTTTTTTGTTGATGCAACTCAGAAGTGTCTGTTATCTTTCTGACGACCAGTTGTTGCCTGGGATGAACAGTTTCTTATCCAAGTCCACCGTGTCAATATAACATCTGCGATTGAGTCGAAACCAAGCCAAATTCCAAACTAAACCCCCCGGCAATACCGACCGTCTCCTTTGTTCCTCCACATCAATATCACCAATTTCATTTGCCACATCAACACCGAACGCGTCCACCATTCGTTTGTAGTCGCGCTGTTGGCGTTTCTGGTCTTTGCGCAGTGAACGCTGCACCTGTTGCTCCTGTAGCAATCGCTTTGTCTTAGTTTTTAGCTCAGAGACATCATAACACCAATACCGAATTTTGCCGATCTTGCTTGAGTTGAAAATACAAAGCACAAGATTGCAGCAGGTTGAAATTACTAAAAACCGAGCATTCCGTCTGGTGATCGGCCCAATCAATCAGTCAGGGACCGGACTATGAAAACCAACCGTCAAGTTTGATGACCGACTTGCCATAATCTATGATTGGCAGTATAATAATATATGAGGCACAAACGCATAAATTGATAAGCACAACTGTGTTAACCATCGCACAATTAGTCACACAATCATATCACACATACCAGTTCCGATTGCACAATAATTTGTTGCCCCACATTCGGCGCTGTCGGTTCGTCCGATCTGCCCATTCGCTGGCCGTCACCCGACCGCAGCACGCGCGATCCGCCTGCACAGAACAAATAAACAAAAAATAATGTTTATGTTTATGTTGTTTGCCGGTTGCAGGACAGCTGTTGTTGAGTGATGACATTGTAGTTGCTATTTTCACTGGAATTTTTTTTTCGAAAGAACAAACAAACTTTTTTGCGCTGTTTTCCCGTGTCGACCATTCAACCAATGGTGTCGTTGAGAAATCGAAATTTTTCCATACCCAGCCCAATTTTCGGGAAATTTCCCATACATACCCCCAAAAATCAAAAGTTTCCCGTACCAGGGGGGGTTCTCCAAAAAATTCAAAAATTTCCCATACCCGAGGGGGGTTTCTGACAAAATGACCCCAAAATCTTCTAAAAGCACCAAAAAGTGGTCTAAAGTGCTTAGAACAGTTTTCTTGCGGCAGCAAGCGATTTTTTAGGCGAAAAATGGTCAATTTTGGTACTTCTCGGGGTCAATAAGTCATTTCTTCGGGGTGGTTGTTCCAAAAGTGAAAAATTTCCCATGCCCAATACCAGGGGTAACCTCCCCCCACCCCCCTCCCTGACGACACCACTGCATTGAACAAACCAATTGCATCATGTTGCATGCAAAAAACGGCTCTAACAATCCAAGAAACAGAACATCCAGCTAACCTTTGCCCGAGTACTGTCGATATTCGGCGACCAGTTCGTTGCGATTTTGTAGAATTTGCGAAATCAATTCGAATTTATCAACACCAAGCAGGTCAACCAGCTGCAGCAAAAAAAGAGACATATTTTTTCGTGATTTACAACGAAATACTGCTCTCAAAAATATTTTTTCTAGACTTTCAATACGAACCTCCATTTGTATTTCGTCGGATGATCGTTTCGAGTCGAGAGTACTGAACAACTGTTCACATATCAGGTCGACCTCGTCAAATGAAGATGTCAGTTGTTCGATCAAACCTGAATTTGTCGTGGATTTTTTATAATAACTGATTTGTGATGTTCGAGGATACAGACAATGCAATCCAGTCAGAGCAGCGAATTAGACATCAAACACCAAAAACTTAACCAAAAATAAACACCAAGACTAAGGCAACAATGTCATCGAAAGATGGGCGTACACACCAACCAATGAACGTGAATCTCCATCGTTTGCCAGTTTCAGCCGATGCGTCCGGTCGTCCCGAATCCAACGAACTCCTTGCGGCTGCAGCGACGTATCGGAAATTGATTTCACCGGTGACATGGTCCTGTTGCGAACAGACGGGTTGCACCACCAGCAGTCGGTCGAGATGGAGAGTCCCTGCGTTGTTGGCTGGTCTGGAATTAGAGTCGTAATTCGCATTCGAAATATTTTTGCGTGGTTATTTCGCTATAACCCGTTTGATGTGCAAACTTTCATTGCACAACAACTCCGTTCGTTGACATTTCCGATTATT